>JAWQEG010006509.1:0-113249 GCA_033782935.1 Petrolisthes cinctipes
GTGTGGGGTGGGGGATCCGAGAAGGGGAGAGATAAAGAGAAAAGTTGGAGTGGAGTAGAGAGAATAAGAATAGATGGATAGAGAGAAAGGTGGAAGGGTAGAGAGAGAAGTAGAGACATAGAGGGCTGGACAAAGAATAAGGACGGATAAAGAGAGAGAGAGAGAGAGAGAGAGAGAGAGAGAGAGAGAGAGAGAGAGAGTCACTGGTTGGGCCACTAACCTTTATCTCCGTTGGGGCCACTTTTTGGTTCTGTTGAAACTCGTCCCTCTCCCCCTTTACCTCCCTCAATCCCTCCCCCCCTCCCCCTCCCTCCCTCTATCCCTCCCCCCTCCCTCTCCTCCCTCAACCCCTCTTCTCTCTGACCCCTCTCCTCCCTCTCCCTCCCTCAACCCCTCTTCCCTCTCACACTCCTCCCTCCTCCCCTTTCCCCTCTTCCCTTTCACTCCTCTCCTCCCCTCCCTCCCTCAACCCCTCTTCTCTTTCACCCTTTTTCTCCCCCTTTCCCCTCTTCTCTTTCACTCCCCTCCTTCCCTTTCCCCTCTTCCCTCTCTCCTCCCCTCCATTCTCCATCCCCCTCACCCTCCTCCCCCCCTACTTTACCTCTCCCTCCATCCCCCTTAGAACGCCTGGGGACAGTAGGGGAGGGGGGGGGGGAGCTTTAAGGTGGGGGGGAGGGGATTTTAGGGGTCAAATCTGAGGAGGAGTGGGGAGGCAAAAAGTATGGAAGGGGGGGGGAAGGGGAGGGGGAAGATGTGAGTCACAGGGGAGGAGGAGAGGAGGAAAAAAGAGATAAAGAATGAGGGAGAAGAGAAAGTAAAAGAAAGAGGAGGGGAGAGCAGGAAAAAAAGAGATAAAGAAGGAGAAGAGAAAGTGAAAGAGAGAGATGAAAAGAGAAAATGTGATTACTTGTTTTTGTAATTCTAAAAAAAATATATATAGCGAAAGGAAGAGAAGGAAGGAAAAGAATGAAAGTGTGAACGAGAGAGGAGTGAATAAAGGAGGAAGGAGAAGAATGAAAGTGTGAAGGAGAGAGGCGTGGATAAAAGAGGGAGGAGAAGAATGCAAGTGTGAAGGAGAGAGGAGTGGATAAAAGAGGAAGGAGAGAGGAGTGGATAAAGGAGGAAGGAGAAGAATGAAGGTGTGAAGGAGAGAGGAGTGGATAGGGAAGGGAGGAGAAGGTTAACAAGAGTGGAAGGGAGGGGATGGGAGGAGGAGAAGGAGAGAAATGGAGGGAGAGAGTATTGACAAATAATAAGGTCCACGGGGTAAATTACCTTCTCTCTCTCTCTCTCTCTCTCTCTCTCTCTCTCTCTCACATATGATGGGGGCCTGATTATGAAAATGAACCCTTAAGAGCCATCAACACACACACACACACACACACACACACCTACACACACACCTTCCTTACTCAGTACACACACACACACACACACACACACACACACACACACGATATTATATTCTTAACCACCTCGCTACAGAAAATATAATAACCAATCCTACCTACCTATATTCTAAATGCCTAAGATATTATTATTTTTTTTTTTTTTGTCTAACTTTCTCATTATAAACAGGTTTATAATTATTTTGACTTGTAATATATATAGCTGTTTTTTTCATCTCGTTCAAATCTTTATTATCTAGTCTCGTTTGTCGCGTCCCAATATATTCTAATATATATATATATATATATATTTTTTTTTCGATTGCATGCATTTTGATATATTTTTTAATTTTTTTTTTTTTTTACTTTTGAATTTTATTTTTTTTACTAGATTACAAAAGCGTTCCAAACAACAGAATATAATTATTTTAGTCTTGTTTGTCGCGTACCAATATAGTTTAATACTTCTGTTTTTTTTTTTTGTTTTTTTTTTTTTATTGCATATATACATTTTAAAATATTCTTTGAGATTCGTTTGCCAATATTGATGTGACGAGTGTTGATGTTGATACAAAAGCTGCTGCAATATCCATTCACTTTCTCTCGTATGGACGTTGTGTAGTATTCACAGGTGATTATTTAGTTAGTATTCTGCTTACCTACTTACCTACCTGCCTACCTACTGTATAATATTGTACCTGCATATTAATTAATGGGATGTATAGGAGCAACTGATTCCCCTAAAACTATTCCAAGCGACAGGACACCACCATTATTTTTGTGTTTGTTTATCTGGTCCTGTTTCCTGGGATATTTAGGAGGAATCAGGAGTAACGGGGTGTGTGTAGGAGTGCTGGTAAATCTGGAGCAACTCTGATTCCCCTAAAACTATTCCAAGCGACAGGACACCACCATTATTTTGTGTTTGTTTATATGGTCCTGTTTCCTGGGATATTTAGGAGGAATCAGTAGCCCCACAAGTATATGACCCCCTTAACTCTCTCAACCTATACCAACCCTTTCTACTCCTCACCTTCCCTCCTGCCTTCCCTACCTACCTACCTTCCTTCCTCTCTCCCTCCTTGCCTACCTACCTCCCTCCCTCCCTACCTACCTACCTACCTACCTACTTTCTCTCCTACCTGCCTACCTACCATTCTACTCCTCATTCTACTCCTCACCTTCCCTCCCTCATTCCGACCCTACCTACCTTCCTCCCTACCACCTTCCCTACCTACCTTCCTCCCTACCTTTCTCCCTCCTTCTCTACCTACCTACCTACCTGCCTGCCTGCCTGCCTGCCTTCCTTCCTTCCTTCCTTCCTTCCTTCCTTCCTTCCTTCCTTCCTTCCTTCCTTCCTTCCTTCCTTCCTTCCTTCCTATCTACCAACCTGTCTACTTCCTACCTACCTATCTATACCTACCTTACCTACCTACCTTTCTTACCTCCCTAACACCCTATCTACCTACCTACCTACCTGCCTACCTCTCTGCTAACCCCCCTTTCTCCCTTCATACCTACGTACCTACCTACCTACCAACCAACCTTTACAATTCACTAGGTTCTCATTTGACTCGAGCCTTTTCATTGATGTAAACAAAAGCTTCAACATTCATTGTCCCTTACTTGACGTTTCGCTCTACAATAATTCCAGTTTAATTGTCCTTTAGAATTCACGCTTGTCGACGCTTCAAGATAAAAGGAAGGGAAGAAAAAGGAGGGGAATGAAGAGGGTGATATGTCGTAGAGAGCAAAGAGGAAGAAAGGAGAAAAGGAAGGGAAGAGCAAGAGTGATATTTCGGATAGTGCAAAGGAAACGAAAGAAGAGCTTAGCCTTGATTGTTATTATCTATCCATCACTTTCACCTATCTATCTTTCTCGTCCATCTACCCCTCATATCCTTCTCCTTCCTTCCTTCCTTTCCTATCAACACAGACCTTTTCTCTTCCCAACTATTCATCTCTTTCCTCCATCTATCTTTCCCGGCCATCTACCCATCATATCCTTCTCCTTCCTTCCTTCCTTCCTTTCCTATCAACACAGACCTTTTCTCTTCCCAATTATTCATCTATCTACCCCTCATATCCTTCTCCTTCCTTCCTTCCTTCCTTTCCTATCAACACAGACCTTTTCTCTTCACAACTATTCATCTCTTTCCTCCATCTATCTTTCTCGCCCTCACGTCCTTCTCCTTCCTACCCTTAACGTATCCATTTCCCTCAAACCCTAGTCAGTCAGCCAGTCAGTCAGTCCCTCCTTCCATCCCTGACCGATCCGTCACGATAAATCCCTATCCCATTATGTTTTCGTTGTACAGTCACACCCAATAGTCCTGCATACAAACTCTTTCTAATGAAACAACAACCTCGAAAAATAACACGAAATTATTAATATCTCTTTTGCTGGTCTCTGTAATAAAGATTCACTCAAATTACTCACTTTTTTTTTTTTCATTCACCTGATGTAGGACTTTTAATCATGACTGTACCATTGTGTTCCATCCTTAATGAAGGACCCTGTGCTCGTGTATGATCATTGGAGGCTTCTGATTCCTCCTGACCATATGCCACGAAACAAGCCCCTTCCATATAGGTGTGTGTGTTTCGTGGCAGTATTTGAAGGACTCATTTATCTCCAATTTTCTGACTACATCACAGGGTCCCTTATTAATCTTTGTCTGTCTATCTATCTGTCCTTCCAACGTTCCATTATCCACTGTCTGTTTTCTGTCTCTCTGTTATATTCTGGTTTGTCTATCTTTTCATTGTCCTTCTTGGCTCACCCCCTCCTTCCTTTCTTTCCCTCCCTCCTTCCATCCCTCACCCATTTCCTTTTCCGCTCTCTCTTCCTTTTCCTCCCACGCTTCCTCTCTTTGTCGATCCCTCCCCCTTCCCTTTCCTCTCCTCCCTCCCTCCCTCTCTCTCACACGCACAAACACACACACACACACACACACACACACACAAACAAACACACTCTCTCTCTCTCTCTCTCTCTCTCTCTCTCTCTCTCTCTCTCTCTCTCTCTCTCTCTCTCTCTCTCTCTCTCTTCTCTCTCTCTCTCTCTCTCTCTCTCTCTTCATATAACCCCGGCGTCTGCAGTCTCGTTCGTGGCTATTATCAATATCCAAGGAACAATGAGGTCGCACTATCACCCTTCTTTCTCCCTCCTCACTTTCTTTCTCCCTCTTCACCTTCTTTCTCCCTCCTCACTTTCTTTCTCCCTCTTCACCTTCTTTCTCCCTCCTCACTTTCTTTCTCCCTCTTCACCTTCTTCGATCATCCCCTCAGAGGAAAATGTTTTTGTTGTTTACGAGTATTTTGAGACACTGTTATTGTCTTAGTGTGTTTGTTTTTTGTTTGTTTTGAGGGATTGTTATTGTCTTACTATGTTTTTTTTTTTTTTGAGGGATTGTTATTGTCTTGCTCTTTTTTGTTTTTTTGTTTTTTTGAGGGATTGTTATTGTCTTACTGTGTGTTTTTTTTGAGGGATTGTTATTGTCTTGCTGTTTTTTGTTTTTTGTTTGTTTTGAGGGATTGTTATTGTCTCGTTGTGTGTTTGTTTGGGAGTGTGTATTTGTGTTTTCTTATTGATCTATTGTGTTTGTTGTTTGCGAGTGTCTGTTTGTTTGTTTTGAGACTTTGTTGTTGTTGTTATTGTCTTACTGTGTTTGTTTGTTTGTTGAGGAATTATTATTATTATTATTAGTGTTTTGTTGTTTTGTTTGTTTTGAGGGAGTATTATATATATTCTTGTTGTTTTTGTTTGTTTGGGAGTGTGTGGTATTGTTGTTTTGTTATTGTCTTCGTGTGTGTGCTTGTTTTGCGAGTGTTTGTTTGTTTGTTTGCTTTGAGAGTTGATTGTGTTTGTCCTAGTTAGTCCTGTTTGTGACTGACTGAGTTTAGAAAATAATAAGGTTTGTTTTTATTTTAAGCACGTACACATCTCCTCCCCCCCCCTTTCTCTCTCTCTCTCTCTCTCTCTCTCTCTCTCTCTCTCTCTCTCTCTCTCTCTCTCTCTCTCTCTCTCTCTCTCTCTCTCTCACACACACACACACACACACACACACATACACACACTAACTCTCTCTCTCTCTCTCTCTCTCTCTCTCTCTCTCTCTCTCTCTCTCTCTCTCTCTCTCTCTCTCTCTCTCTCTCTCTCTCTCTCTCCCTGCCTGTCGTGAGTCTCAGGTGTGCGTGAGAGAGAACAAATGAGTCATGAATTTAAAATAGCTTTAAATTTACAATCAATAGTGTAGGTAGGTAGCTAGCTAGATAGGTTGGTAGGTAGGTAGATAGATAGATAAACAAGTAAGTAGATAGGTAGGTAGGTAAGTAGATAGATAAACAAGTAAGTAGATAGGTAGGTAGGTAAATAGATAGATAATCAAGTAGGTAGGTAGGTAGGTAGGAAAGTAGATAGGTAGATCAACAAGTAAGTAGGTAGGTAGGAAACTAGATAGATAGATAGATAAGTGTAAGTAGGTAGGTAGATAGAATGGTAGGGAAGAGAGAGAGAGAGAGAGAGTGAGAGAGAGAGAGAGAGAGAGAGGATGCAGTTGCTAGGGGGATTTGTGTAGAAGGAAAGGAAGGACTGAAGGAAGGATGGAGAGGAGAAGAGGAAGTAAGGGGGAGGAGTCAGCTTGTCTCTATATCAATCCCCCCCTCTCCCACTCCCTCTCCCACTCCCTCTATTTCTTCACCCCCTCCCCCAATCCCTCCCTCCCTCCATCCATCCCTCCGTATATTTCTCTGTCCCTGTCCTTGCTTCCTTCTCCCTTCCTTCCTTCTTTTTCCTCCCCTATACCTCCCTCTTCCTTCCCTTCCCTCTCCCCCTTCCCCCTCCCCCCCCTTTCCCCCCCCCCCTTAATATTGTATTCTGCTCACTGTAATGGCGGCTAAAGGAGGGAAGGGAGGTGGAGGGAGGAAGGGAAAGGGAAGAGGAAAGAGGGAATAAGGGAAGCGAAGAAATAAGGGAGGTATCAGAGAGGAAATGAAAATAAGAAGGAAATATATATTGATAACAAAAGAGAGAGAGAGAGAGAGAGAGAGAGAGAGAGAGAGAGAGAGAGAGAGAAGAGAGAGAAGAGAAGAGAAGAGAAGAGAAGGATGCATTTGCTGGATTCAACACACGAATTTGGCAAACTTCCCTATCTTCCTTCCTTCCTTCCGTCCTTAAACTTCTCCTTACTTCCTAAATATAACTCCCTGCCTCCTTTCTTCCTTCGTTCCTACAATCATTCATTCATTTATTCCTTCCTTCCTTCCTTCTCTAAGCTTTTCCTTCCTTCCTTCCTTATATACTGCCCATTATTCCAATCTTCTTTCTTCTATTTCCTTCCCTCCTTAATTCCTTCATTTCCATATCATATCCACCTATTTAATATTTTTCCTTTCCTTCCTTCTTACAGCTATTCACACAAAACTCTCTCTCTCTCTCTCTCTCTCTCTCTCTCTCTCTCTCTCTCTCTCTCTCTCTCTCTCTCCTGGTGTTGTGGATTTTTACATGTAATACCAGTAAAGCCAGACCACCTCGTTTGGACCCCAATGCAATTTCATGTAATTCTCTCTCTCTCTCTCTCTCTCTCTCTCTCTCTCTCTCTCTCTCTCTCTCTCTCTCTCTCTCTCTCTCTCTCTCTCTCTCTCTGTACAATACACACATTAAGGGACCCTGTGTGTTGTAGTCAGAAAATTTGGAGGTGAATGAGTCCTTCAAATAATGCCACGAAACAAACACTTATACTATATGAAAGGAAGGAAGGTGTTTGGTGGCTTGGTCAGGAGGAAGGTGGAATCAGAAGCCTCAAACAATTCTCATACACGATCACAGGGGCCTTTTAAGTTGAGGGTTGTTATGGAAGACAGTTTTGCAAGTCAGGTATGAGAGAATGAGTTTTAATCTTTCGAGGAAATGTCTCGTCAGGTGTTTACGTGTGTGTGTGTGTAAAAGAGTCAAGTATGTGAGAGTCAGTTTTGATTAAGAATTGAAGGAGTCATATATGTAAGAGTCAATTGTGTGAGTCGTGTGTGTGTATGAGTTGGGTGTGTGTAAGAGTCATGTGTGTGAGAGTCAGGTGGAGAGAGAGAGTGGGTTGCAAGGAGTTACAAGGACAAGTATTACTGTACATACCTGACACAGAACATCTTACATCCCATAACGCCAAGAAGGACTACCACATATGGAGTGTGTGTGTGTGTGTGTGTGTGTATAAGGGAACCGGTTTAGGCAACTCTCACCACCACTACCACCACCACTACTACTACTACTACTACTACTACTACCAACGCCCACATCCACACTCACTACTTAGATTGTGTGTGAATGTGTGTGTGATTTTTCTGTGTGTGTGTGTGTGTGTGTATAAGGGAACCGGTTAAGGCAACTCTCACCACCACCACTACTACCACTACTACCACTACTACTACCACTACTACTACTACTACTACTACTACTACTACTATTCTGATTGTGTATGTGATTTTTCTGTGCGTGTGTGTGTGTGTGTGTGTGTGTGTGTGTGTGTGTGTCCAATATTTGTACATGTATAAATGGGTATGAATTTTGACACATTTGAATAATCATGAAGAAATATGGAGAACTAACAAACTTACAGATAGATAAATAGATAAATAGACAACCATACACAGAAGAGAGAACAAAAATAAACAAACAGACAGACAGACAGACAGACAGAGAGAAACAAAATAGGTAGATATGAGGAGGAATAATTACGTACAAGAAAAACTGGGCATTGATCCGTCTCCTCTTCGTGTTCATAACCATTCCATGTTTTTGTTTTTCCTACGGTGCCTCCCCACATAGCTGTATTGACGTGGAGAGAGAGAGAGAGAGAGAGAGAGAGAGAGAGAGAGAGAGAGAGAGAGAGTGTGTGTGTGTGTATGTGTATGATTGTATGTGTGAGTGTGTGTGTATGTGTATGTGTATGATTGTGTGTATGTGTGTGAGTGTGTGTGTATGTGTATGTGTGTGATTGTGTGTGTGTGCGTGTGTTTTGTGTGTACATATGGTGAGAGTGAATGTGTGTGTGTTTTATAATTATTTAGTTAGTAAGTTTGTTAGTTAGATATCAAAATGGTTGGTTTGTGTGGTTAGATAATTTCGTGTTATTCATAATTTTTTTTGTTTTTCATACATTCATTCTCTTTTCTTTCTCTGTCCCTCCTTTCCTTTCCTATACCTAGCTCCCAAAATCCTTACCTTCCTCTCTCTCTCTCTCTCTCTCTCTCTCTCTCTCTCTCTCTCTCTCTCTCTCTCTTCTTCATTACTCCTTGCCTCTCTCTACCTTCTCTTCCCCTTCCCTACCTCTCTCTTCTCCATCCCTCTCTCTCTCTCTCTCTCTCTCTCTCTCTCTCTCTCTCTCTCCCACCCTCCCTCTCCTTCCCTCCTCTCCCCTCTCCCTCCCTCCCTGGCCCAGTTTCCAGTGCCGGCTCCCTCAAGCAAGAAGCCGGGTGTTCCAGAAGGAGAGAGAGAGAGAGAGAGAGAGAGAGAGAGAATATTACATGGATACACAACTAACAGAGAGAGAGAGAGAGAGAGAGAGAGAGAGAGAGAGAGAGAGAGAGAGAGAGAGAGAGAGAATATTACATGGATACACAACTAACAGAGAGAGAGAGAGAGAGAGAGAGAGAGAGAGAGAGAATATTACATGGATACACAACTAACAGAGAGAGAGAGAGAGAGAGAGAGAGAGAGAGAGAGAGAGAGAGAGAGAGAGAATAGAAGAACATCCAGTATTACATATAAAGGGGGTAAACACATGTCTCCCTTTTTACCCTAACAAACAGGAGAAAAGGATAGCAAAGAAGAAGGCTCCATCGTATATACACATACATAGATTATACATATAGGTTATACATAATTATATAAGTTTACCCTCAGGAGAAAAGTATAGCAAGGAAAAATAAAATTAACGCTTCAGACTATTCTAAACTTCAATTATTTATGTACTTTACCAAAACATTCATACAAATACAAAAAGCTCACGTCTATATAAAAATAGGAAAAAAAATATTGAAAGTGTCGAGTAAATAACAAGCCTTTTAACCTTGGTGTGTGTTTGTGTGTGTAGATGCCTGTGTGTGTGTGTGTGTGTGTGTGTGTGTGTAGATGTCTGTGTGTGTGTGTGTGTGTGTAGATGCCTGTGTGTGTGTGTAGGTGTGTGTGTGTGTGTGTCGGAGTGTGTGTGTGTGTGTAGGTGCTTGGGTGTGTGTAGGTGTCGGAGTGTGTGTGTGTATGTGTATAGGTGTGTGTAGATGCCTGAGTGTGTGTGTGTGTGTGTGTGCCTAGGTGTGTGTGTGTGTGTAGATGCCTGTGTGTGTGTGTGTGTGTGTCTAGGTGTGTGTGTGTAGGTATCTGAGTGTGTGTGTGTGTATGTGTATAGGTGTGTGTGTGTATGTGTATAGGTGTGTGTAGGTATCTGAGTGTGTGTGTATGTGTCTAGGTGGGTGTGTATGTGCCTAGGTGGATGTGTGTATGTGTCTAGGTGTATGTGTATAGGTGTGTGTGTGTGTGTAAGTGCCATGCAGGGTGGATGGGTGTGGCTGCATGGTCTGGTCTGGTTAGGTTTCACTACATGTTGTTCGTTGTTGTGTTAGTAGTTATTGAACGGAACGAACACACCACTTCTCACTTCTACAGTCACAGTCAAAAGTCCTGCAGGCATCGAGTGAATAAAAGTGAGCCAAGAGAGTTGAATCTTAAGAACCAATATTACTGAGACAAAACAGTTCGTATAATTTTTCGAAGGTGTTTCAGAACTCTTGACCGTAACTGTAGTGAAGCGAGAAATGTGATCAGACTTTAGCATGGGACTGTACACGAGAGGTGGAGGAAAGTAGGAGAAAAGAGGTGAAGGAAATAAAAACAGGAGAGAAGTAGGTGAAGAGAAATGGAGGAAAATGAAAAGAAGGAAAAGAGAGGTGAAGGAAATTAAGACACGAGAGAAATGAGGAGAGGAAAGATGGAGGAAAAAGTAAAGAAGGAGAGGAGAATAGAAGAAAATTAAGACAGGAGAGACGAAGGAGGAGAGGAGAGATGGAGGAAAATGAAAAGAAGGAGAGGAAAACAGAAGCTAGGTCATTGGTTTTTCCCCTCCTGTAAACCCAACCCAACCCAACCCAACCCAACCACCCTCCTCTCCTTCAGGCTAACCAAAGAGCTTGTCTGTGTAGAGAGAGAGAGAAAAAAAATACATATATGCATAATGTGAAGACTTTAAGGTGTAATTATTATAGGTGGTAGTTGTGGTAGTTGTGGTGGTGGTGGTGGTGGTAGTGGGTAGGTTAGTGATGGTTGGTGTAGAGATGTTTTGATAGTGGTGATGGTGGTTGTGATTATGGTATAGTGGTGGTATGGTTGTTGAAGTAGTAGTAGTAGTAGTAGTAGTAGTAACTGTATTAGTAGTAATTGTTGTTGGGGTGATAGTAATAATGGTTTGGTAGTTGTGGTGATGGTGGTATTGGTGGTGGAAATGGTGGTGGTTTTAGTGGTGGTAGTGGTGGTAGTTTTTTAGTGGTGGTGGTGGTAGAAACTGGTGGTAGTGGTGGTGGAAATGGTGGTAGTTTTAGTGGTGGTGGTGGTAGAAAATGGTGGTAGTGGTGGTGGAAATGGTGGTAGTTATAGTGGTGGTGGTGGTGGAAATGGTGGTAGTTTTAGTGGTGGTGGTAGTGGTGGTAGTTTTAGTGGTGGTGGAAATGGTGATAGTTTTAGTAGTGGTGGTGGAAATAGTGGTAGTTTTAGTAGTGGTGGTGGAAATAGTGGTAGTTTTAGTGGTGATGGTGATAAAAACTGGTGGTAGTGGTGGTGGAAATGGTGGTAGTTTTAGTGGTGGTGGTAGTGGTGGTGGAAATGGTGGTAGTTTTAGTGGTGGTAGTTTTAGTGGTGATGGTGATAAAAACTGGTGGTAGTGGTGGTGGAAATGGTGGTAGTTTTAGTGGTGGTGGTAGTGGTGGTGGAAATGGTGGTAGTTTTAGTGGTGGTGGTGGTGGTAGAAACTGGTGGTAGTGGTGGTGGAAATGGTGGTAGTTTTAGTGGTGGTGAGAAAAACTGGTGGTAGTGGTGGTGGAAATGGTGGTAGTTTTAGTAGTGGTGGTGGAAATAGTGGTAGTTTTAGTGGTGATGGTGATAAAAACTGGTGGTAGTGATGGTGGAAATGGTGGTAGTTTTAGTGGTGGTGGTGGTGGTGGTGGAAATGGTGGTAGTTTTAGGTGGTGGTAGTAGCTTCCCTCAATGTTGTGTAGGAACGCTGCCAACATTTATTATTATTTTTATTATTGTTTTTTTTTTTGTAGTGTAAGAGAACGTTGATCTCTCCTTCTACCCATCCATCCTTCTATCCATGTAAGTAGTACCTATCAATCCAGTGAACCTTCTATCCAGCCATTCTTTTATCAATCAATCCATTCATCCAGCCAGACGTGTATCCTTCTATCTATCTATCCATCCATCCATGTATCTGTCCATTCATTCATCCTTCTGTTGATTAATCCATCCAAGTATTTGCATTATTTTTGCTTTATTTTCTCTTCACCAACGAGAGAGAGAGAGAGAGAGAGAGAGAGAGAGAGAGAGAGAGAGAGAGAGAGAGAGAGGGGAGGGAGAGAGGGGAGTGAACCATAAGTAGTAAATTTCTTTTTAGGGCCTTAAAAAGAGAGAGAGGAAGAAGGGAGAGGAGGAGGAAGAGGAAGAGGAGGAGGAGGGAAGAGCATAAAGTTATAAGGAGCTAGGGGGAGAGAAGAGGGAGGATAAAAACGGAACAGGAAGAGAAAGGAGAATAGAGGGGGAAGGGAGAAAAATAGAGTGTATGAGAGAAGAGGGAGGAGGAGGAAGGAGGAGGTGAAGGAAAAATGGAGGAATACTTTGGAAAACTCACAACACTATAATAAGAATAACAAATACTTCTTCTTGAACGGAAATATATCACTGAATATTCTGTGACATAACTTCTATACAGCAACACTGCATGCACGGTAGGCTACACCATTTCACACAACAGTTTAGACAGTTCAACGTAAATAAAAGCCATTTCACATAATATGGTTTGATAGTTTATTATTATTCCATGCTTTGACATATACCCCTGTAAAGGAAGTGCGTTCGTTGTTTTTCAGTATATATATATGTATGTGGTTTGTCTATGGGATCTGAAGTATGTTAAATGGGTTCCATACGTCAATTGTTATTCTTATACTCATTATCATCATTATCACTGCCATCATCATTATTATCATCACTGTCACCATTATCATTATCATCACCATCATCACTGTCATTATCACCATCATCACTATCACCATCATCATCATCACAATCATCATCATTATCCATGACAGTGTGTGCCGGCTGTGGTCCCGTGATGTTGCAAGTGTTTATCATTACACACATGGCACTCCGTATTCTTTAAACCAGTTTCTTCACCATCCATATTCAGGGTATGTACCAACCTAGCCTTGTACGACGTGCTGTGTGTGTGTGTGTGTGTACAATATCAGCATAAGAATGTAAGTATTTGGGCAATGGATATTTAGGGCATTGTAAATATTTAGGCTTATGTAAGTTAGTATAATGTAATAATGCGTATATTTTGCATTTGATTTTTATATTGAAATTACATTATAAGTGGGAAGAAAGAAGACTGTACAAGGCCAGATGACCTTCTACTGTACCACAAATAGAATGAGACAGAGAGTTTGTACGTACAGCAAGCACGAAGGAAAAGAGGGACAACTGAAGAGAGGAAATGAATTGGGTATGGTCCGACGGGGCGCCAAACCCTTAATTTAAGTATTTCTCCCATATTTGTAGCCAATATCCTTTATTGGATTGAGGGAGGTGAGGACTAAATGCAAGAATCCCACTTAATGACCTGACCTGCATGTGAAAAAAGACAATGGTCCAAAATCTTGTCCAATTTCGCTCGAGATGCCTAGACACATTGCACTTAAAGGAGCATGATTACCAGTAGGTTCTTTCTGAATGAGTTAACCCAATGAGCTGTAAACAGTCGATGGTTATAGCAAGAGAAAGTGCAATATTTAATTAGATAGTGAGAGTCGTACTGTTTCCCGTTGTAGTTTGAATGTCAGAGAGTGTTGACATATCCTGACTTACGTTCATGTCTTCCTGTCCTTTGATGACTACCTGTATTGAAAATTTGATTAAGCTTACAATTATTGCTGTGTTTATGCGTACAGATACTTAATTAAGTATCGTTATACTTTCTGAATGATACAAAATGACACCACGAATGAAACGTTTGATATCAGCCTTCCTCACATTGATATCCCTAAAGTCATTATGGAACTCATCTAACCTTCCTTTATCTGTAGATTTTATTTATATCTTTTTTTTTTTTTTTTTTTTTTTTTTTTGTACACCACGCATGACAACATTACTGTATACATTGTTACAACTTCAAGTTATCTCAACCCCATAAAAACCGAGGACTTTAAAGGGGGAAGACATAACTTTTGTCTCAAACTGTACAGTAAAGAAAGTGAGCGTAATGCTGAACATATAATATCAATCCCCCTGCCACTGCTAACCTCCTCCAATACCACCTAGGACTTCTAATTGTAAGGGCTAATTTTCGTACTGAAAAAGTGTAGACTGTTTAAATGGCTGTTGATAACAGCGCTGGTCTTTAGCTAGCCAAGTTGGCCAACTGTCCTTGACTTCATCTTTAAACTCTCACGACAAATGTGGCTTGTTGTATTACTAGGATATAATTATCCAGTATGATCATTCCATAGTTTTAATAACTGTCTATTTCGTTTGGTCTCAGCAGATCTCGTGAGCCTGTTAAATAATATAAAGAAAAACTGGCGTCTTGAACGATGCAAGTGTAGTACCTGACTGTAACCTGCCAGTGATGTCAACATCATGTCGGGAAGGGGTCAGGGCTGCCAACCGGGCAGGGGGACGCACCCGAGGTTGTAAGGGTAGTCAGTTTACAGATAGTAGTGCTATTATTGTAATGTAATATTGAAATGGAACACAAAAATAATGATAAAACGACAATAGAGAGAGCCACGAAGGTTACCCAGCTACACTTAACAAATCGATACAGGGCCTGAGGATCACTCGGGAAGGTTGGTACTGTACCTTACCGCAGATGCCTCATAGCAGAAATTATTTCGATAATTATATAGACGATTGCAAAGCTGAAACATTTACCTATATTTTGATATAAAATAATGTTGGTTTATTGTTATGTAGTTGTTTAAGAGATAAAAGTGTTGAGGGTGTGTAATAATGACGTGGTAGTGACGTCATGATGGTGTGCGCTGCCTTCTGCTAGTGCCGGCCAGCCTCAACCCTCAGTGAGCCGGGTTGTCGAGAGGCGCGCCCCGTCAAGAACGGACGTGTACTCCTGCTGCTTAGTGTCGACCAACGAACACTGCAACCACGCTAGAGAATGTGCTTGTAGCGAAAACCTACATAGTCCAAGTGGGCAAGACTGAGCGAGGGAAGGAGTGTACAAAGTGCTGTTAGCCTAGTGGCGTGTACATAAGTGTTGTACATAAAAGTGTTGTTGGAGCTGGTGTAAACCAGCGCGTGGCCCTTGTTCCTGGATACTGTGTATCCTCTGCTGCCGTCCCACTGCTCAGCCCCACAGCCATGGCCGATGTAAGTACACAACCTTCATGCCCCATTACTGCGGCTGGGGCACCTGACGGTCAAGGGGGGCTGGTGTAGCTAGGAGGGTGTAGGGCCGCATTGATCTGGCGGGGCCGCCGACCCCCGCCCCGGAATCAATACCTGTGAGGCCCCGGCACTACCACCCCGCACCTGCACCTCCTGTCGGGGCATTAGCTGGGGCCTCACTATAGCATAGCATAACATAACATGTATCAACCAGTGCTAACCACACCATTGATTGTACACTACATGCATTACTTACTATTATACATTCTCGGTCTAAAGGTCTATCTCCCCTGGTGTGAACAAAATTGAATAGGATTTTACACCTATGTATTTCACAGTTAAGGACATACTAGAATCATTAGACATTAGTGGCATTAAACATGATGGTTTCTTCTTTCAATAGTTGACTGTCACAGATAAAATGACCACTTTTCATTCTCGACAGCATTAGTAAAGTTCATCATACCATAGAGCATTAGACCAAGTCTGTACATCTCTTCACCCACATACTGGTAGCTATGTTAATAAATTCCATCCCCATTCCAGCTCGTATGAGGTTAATCCTCGCTTCGTTCTTTGTAAAGGCCTATTTTACCCAAGTTGAGCATTATACCCGTCAAGAAAATGTAGTAGTTTGTGGGATTAGTATTTTATTGTACAGCAAGTGTTTACCGCCTTTGATTGGTAGTATATTGGAGTCCTCCCTCGTATCTCCCACAGCTGTACATACACTTAATATTTATTTCATGATCTCTTAAAGAAGTGCAAAATTAGTGAAGGTCACAAAATACCGGTACACAGTTCATCTCGCAATGTATATCAACTAACTGTGTATATTACATAGGGTATAGATTTGACGAGAAGAAGAATGAACATATGAAATTGGTGCCGTATTTCTAAAGAACTGGTCCTTTTTTTTGTTTTCCACTGTTATATCCAACATACTTTGCATATTCCTTTCAGTTTTAACCATGATAATGCGAGGATATGATTAAGCCGTATACGTAAGGATTACATATGAAAAGAACGTAGTCACGCCTTGTAATCCTTCAACACCGGCGTTGGTCTCTGATTCAGGACTTTTGATAGTCCCTGTACCCAGTAGGCTATGGGTAAGACCACAGTAGGCGTCTGGGTGGGCAGTGTATTTTTAACCTGGAGGAGAAACTGCCGGTTGAGGAGATGGAGAGGGAATAAGGGGTTCATTTTAACCCTCTTGATTATCATTCGTGAGCCAGAATACAAAACGTCAAAAATAGCAAGTGACGTAAGAGATTTGGGTAGTTGAACCAGTTAATAGGATCATTTGTTTAGGGCGATAGAGACGCAGGCACCTTAATGTTTAGTATTCTGTTGTGGAAAATGGATGTTAAAACCTATAAACTATAACGATACAGATCCCCTGTTTGTAACATAAAGGCCGTTCCTGGCATAGTGTGGAGAAACTGATACCTCAGTTCACTCTTTTCTAGTAATATTTGTTTGGTTCGAACTGGGGACAACTGATGTTTCCAAACTATGTCGTACTGTATCTTTTGATGAAAGTTGAATCATGATATTTCAAAGTTGTTTGGAAAATGTTGGTTAGGGAAGATTGCTCAAAGCTGTTGAAATTAAATGGGGTATTGAAGAGAAACAAAGAAATTGTAGTCATGATTATCAGAGGAAATCTTTAGGGTTAGCAGTCACTAGAGGAAGGAAGGGTATCAAGTGGAATACGGTATGTAATATCCCTTGTAGCCCATTTCACACTTTTAAAACAGGAAGGCCTAGAATCAAGAGTATGATAGAGAAGTAGGTTAATTGAGTTTAGGAAAGATGTGTAGCCGAGTTACATTATCATAGTTACCGGCGTCCTGCAGTTAACATTGTGTTGCAAGTGAAAAGGTTCGGTCATAAAGTGCTTATTATATTGGGTAACCTCGTACCAAGCAAGTTATGATCTTCGTACTTTCATACTCTTGATTATAACAGTTATTGTGATGGTTGACAGTCAACCATTAGAAAATTCATGACATTCTCAAAGTTCACCGTCCCATAGAGGCGACAGAACTTTAGACCGTAACTGTGTCCACTAACCTTTGAGCGTGAAAGTAACCCAATGCTGGTAACATTGGAGACTTGATAAAAAGAAATAAATCTTGCTGGGTTAGCCCTAGTGATAATGTTTGACACATGGTCTTTTGGGATTGTTTTATAGTACATTCTAAAAAAGGATCGTCTGATTTTCCATTATTTTCCCATAGACGACAATCTAATCATACTTTTTTGGGGGGGTAATACAATACGTGGCCTCTTGTGGTACCGGTAATCCCATCAGCTTTGGTCCATAGAGTGAAAGTGTGAGAAACGGAGAAAACGTTCAAGGTTTTATAGAGTTACCAGCAGGACTAACGTTTAGCAGGCCTCGTATGTCAGATTCGTTAGGTCCATTTGTCATATTGTTCTGTACACCAATGTCAGAATTTAGATTTGCAATATGTACCAGAAACTTGCCAGCCCATGTCTCGCAATAATCTGCATGAATTTAGTAAGGGGAATGACTAAGGGTGGTAAACATGTGAGCTGGATTGGATTCCTTTGACTAAGTTCCATATAAAATACAGTACAGTAGAGCAGCAGCTTCTAATGCGTTACAAGTAGATTCACACGATCGTCAAAGCATGAGGGTAGGAAAATAAAGGTTAAAAATCTGTCACCCTAATCATGCCTAATGTGTAAAATCGTAACCATAAATGTTCCTAAGGATATATTATTACGGCAGTCTTGCAGTCAATAATTTTCATTGCCAAAGGAAGAGGATTTAGGAATTTGAGCCGCGAGAACCTCTTCAGAAGTAGCTCAGAGAAGTGAAAGGAGGGGTTGAAAGGGTTTGCCGGTAATGTTTGTTTCCTTTTAAAATCTCCCACTAAATGTCAAAGAAATGGGAGTCTGGGGGTAACAAATGGTAGGCAGGTTGGTTTCTATTCTCTCCCACTTCTCGCTAGCCCTAACACCGGTGCCGAAGAATTTACACAGCTTCCTCTATCATTAAGCTAGCTTCATTGCCATCATAAATACGGGATGTTATTTCCCCATTTATCCTTTTTTTCTTACTCCATTCTTAAGTGTGCTACTCGTCAAGTTTCCCTTTAATATGATCTATAATTCTCTCCTCTCCCATTTGAATTTGTTGTTTTCATCCCTAACCCTCGTATCTCTATTTACTGCAACATATACTTTCAAGTAAAGTTTTGGAATGAGCCTACATGACCTAAGAGTGACTTCTTTTCGACTATGTTCTGTGCCGTGCAGTACATAACAACTTTAATTTAGTTTGTAATAACATTAAGATTTTGAAAAGCTTCGATGCGGGAACTCACTAGGCCCCATGTGGACTAAGCCGGTGATAAAGACAAAGATTGTGAATAGTTTTATGTAGTAGATAACAGATAAGAGGTTAGGCAAGGCACCTCTCCTCCACGAGCTCATTGACATAGTTTGGAGTATGTAACTGTGTTAATGGGGAGCCGCCTGATAACATTAGTCTTCAACACTATCCGGTATAGTGTTATGACACGATCGGGTTTACATGCAATGTTTGTGTGTGTGGGGGGGAGGGGGGCTAATTTTACATTGGCTGATATTCGTTGTGTAGTTGTGTCTATATAGGTGTCGACGCATGTGTGGCTTGCAAACGTGTAGAATGCAGATAGAGGAGGCTAGTCCCATCTACAGCACGGTGTAAAATATGTCTTGAAGCAGACTCAATTGTTCCTACCTTTGTTAGGGAAGCTTGGATAAATTTTTACAAACAAGTAGTCATAGTCTCATCCTTTGCTCCCTTCTAGAGTAAACGTGTTTTTATATTGATTTCCGTTCTTTCTTCCCCCCTTTTCCAATTCACATTTTAGTCCCTTAAAATCATAGGTTTTTTTCCTTCTTGTGTATATCTGTTATTAGAATAGCAAAGAGTCTTGTTTTTCTACCAGGTCACGAGAATTGGGAGATACAGTACTAGGCTATTAAGAAATAAGATTGTTATCTTTAGTATTGGCGGCCTGGGGGGAGAGAGGATGATGTGAGATGGTTGGCCGGCATAGGATATTGCTCTGAATATTTTCTAATATTAGTATGATAGCAGGTAGGTGTAAGGCCAAAGGTTAGGTTAGCCTTTATCGGGGAAAACATTGGTCGGTAAAATGTGGTAGAGAATCCCCCCTCGTATCGAAATTTGGTTATACATTTATGCATCAATGAATTAAAAATGAGAACGTGGTAGTTTGTGGGATGGTATAGCACCATTGTTTTCTAGTCGAGATAGAGATGGTGAAAACATTTCGTTAGATAAGGCATAATTTTGTACACGCCAAACTATACCAGGAAACGAGTTTTATAGCATGGTTTGGAGAAAACGGTAAGAGTGACAGTATCCCTCAAATTTGACCCCAAGAGGGTTGGTTATCTAGTGTTGACGCATTTGGAGCAACTGCTTCCTCCAAAGTACATCGAGCAACAGGGGACCTTTATTTAGTTGATCTGTATCCTGGCATATAGATAGATGGAGGAATCAGTAGCCCTTCAATGTCCCGAAAATATATATAATACCCCTTATATGGTTAGGCACTGACATATATATTGATGGGGGAGAAAAGGTTAGACAGAAAATAGAAAGTCTGCCGATATTTGGTAGAGGTAGAATACGTATACGTGGTTGACCTTGCGAGTGACATTTCGACTGTAGGTCATCTGATGTTGGCTTTCACTCACTCAGACAATCAACCAACCGATCGCTGGGTGGATGGGGAGGTAGAAAGGGACGATGGTTAGTTAGTCTTACTGGACAGTACGGTAATATGGGGGAGGCGAGTTAGGAGGCAATATACTTTGGTACAGTCCTCACCAAATCATCTATAGGAGATACGTCGGCTAATTATCGCTTTCACAGTACCAAGAACCCAGTTTTCGATTTACAGAATAATTTTATTGGTGTTGGTAGAAAGAATTGCAAACACATTACTGTTTTCCCCATCATATCAAGGAGGCGACAACTTTAGACCGCAACTGTACACACATACATTGCCAAAGCTCGTAAGACAATTTAATACGACAATAATTTTATGCTTTATGTGTAGGATAATACCCTTGTCAGACCCTGTACAAATCATTGGGGTATCATTCAGTAAGTGAGAGTCCCGTGTGAGAGCAGTGAGTGGGTATAGATGGGATACGATTGAGACTGACAGCATTGTACCCTAACGTGACAGTTCAATCAGATTTACAGAAGTGGAATTCATGCAGGCATTTTGATCTCAGAGGAGGTTATATTTTTTAAGCTTATTTTTCTCCCTCTGGCCGTTGTAGAGTTAGTCTTGTTTTTAGTCTCTTATCTCGGACCGTTTATTCTTTATTTTCCACCTGCCGGTTATTCAGTAGGGTGTTATTTTCCAGTTTAGAATACGTTATGCCCAGACTCCTGACCCCTCCTCCCCCCCCCCCCCTGCGCGACAGAGAATTATGTAGTACGTCTATAGTAACGATGTTGGTCTGTGTACATTTACACCAAAGTCCTGTATCACTTTTGTATGAAGCAACCTCTAAAATTGTTTGCTACTCTATAACTGATGGATGATCTAGTAACATTGGTTCATATTTAAAGGTTTAATCAAATGGCTCACTCTTACCTAATAGGCTATGCCGAACTCTGCCATGGTTATACATCTCTCGTTCATCTATGCACCAGGTACTCATCTGTATGAATCCCTTATACTCTACCATCACTGGCCTCAGCCCTTACATTCATTTCATCACAAGTAAAAGGTAACCACATAAGCTAGACTACTGTTAACCTTGGCATCGTTTGGCTCCCTCTCTGATTCCTCCAAACTATGCCAGGAAACTGACGTCCTCAATGTTGCAAATGGGGGTTCTGTTTCTTGGTATAGTTTGGAGGAATCGGTAGTCCTCCAGTTCACTTACATGAGAACTTTCCCTTAAGTTATACTCGAGTAAGATACCTTGGTTGCGTGGAGCACCTTGAACGTTTACAGAATAATACAGTATTATATTTTGTATCTGGTAAAGGAGTTTCAGAATTCACTTTGTTGCTTGTTCTGTATGGCCAGTTATGGGCTGTAGCATCCCGTGCCCTCGTGTGAGCTAATTACTGAATCAAAATGGCCTGCTTACGAAAGTTAATGTGGCAACTACTGGATTGTTAGATTGCTTAGGTGTAAGTCCCCTCCCCATCCCCTGGTTCCACCATTGGCTGAGATAACATTTTTGATGTTGAGGGATCCTTCAGCTTGGTGGACGAATTGAAGTACTGCAAATTCCTCAAAACTATGCTATAAAACTTCCCCACTCATATAAAATACTTGGGCATTGATGTGTATCCTGGCATAATTTGAAGGAATCTGTATCCGAGAAGTCAACTTGGGCTCTGATTGGCTCTAATTTCTCCTATTGGCACATACCCAGTCATACTTTGGGAATATGCCACCGGGACAGTCTGTGTGAGTGTGTATGTGTGGCTGGAGAAGAGCGAGCGAGACAGTCGGTGCCATAAGGAGGGAAGGGAAGGGTAGAGAGCGCAGGCGCAAATGCTATTGATTTGACCAGTTCGTTCGACTTCCAGCACTACCACTCACAAACTAGCACAATATGTAGGCACATACATACACATACCATTGTACCATGACAACGTCTGGTATAATACCGTACAGGGCGAGTATGTTTGTTGGGTGGGAGGGAAGACAGTCACGTTGGAGTGGTGCATTGCAGAGGTTTGCAAACGCTACACCTGCCAACTCTACCGTTACTTATCTTCAAACCTGTCTTAAAATTTAATGCAAGCAATTGTTCTTACTTCTTACCCAGTTCCAGGCAGCAGATAACAAACTCCAAAACGAGCCGGTACCATATTTGAGAGCACAGGCAATTTTTTTGTGTGATTTGAATATGATCACTCCATGTGTTGGAGAGGAGAATACACACTGAGAGGTATTGTTGACCACAACCATAACACTCCAAATGCAAACATCGTCTCTACGTACTGCTGCCTCTACTCCTGCTGTTATTGTCTGTGTCGCTAACTGAAGCACAGGATGACAGGGCTGTTTTTGTATACCTTTACAGGTGTACAAATTCTTTTCACTCCAGTTACTCTGCATTATTACAAGTTCATTTTATCTAAGCCTACTGAACACATAGATCGGTATGATCCCCAGAATTTAATAGCATTTTCTGTGCCATAGTTTGTTTCATTTATAAGATCCTTCTGTCATCACACATTGTTGTAACTACAGTATTTAGTATGTCGGCTAACCACGCCCAACTCTAGCCCTCTCCACCTCCTTGCGTGCAGCCGGTTTGACCTTACTGGTGACCGGCAGATCTCCCCTCCCCTCTCCCCTTCCTTCCACCACTATACCACCAGTATACCATCTCAGCCTTCCCTCCCTCCTCACCAGCAACCCATCTCCCTTTCTCATAGCTCCTCGCCATCTCATCCCCCTTGCCCAACCCATTTTCACCCCTCTTCCCTCACCACCAATTATCACCCCATCTTTCTCTTACTTTGTTTAATCTCCGGCGGGTCTAACCACTACCGCATTAAACTAGACTATACCGGATTAGATTGGTATGGCAACCGCACTTTGATTGTAAAGAGACATTGAAGCATAACAGGCATTTTCTGGTACGTATCGGAATAGATGACAACAGTAGGAATTGCTGAGTTTGGGCTAGAAGCGCTGGAAGATTTATGCCCAATACGGGTATTGGACTATAGGCAAAATAAGCCCTTAAAAATGTTAGCCTTGGCGGTTTTAGCATTGGATGAGAGATATCTGAATGCCAGCTAATAAAGTCCGGGGTCTAGAAGTAACGGCATACAATAAGAGGAGGAAATTATGTGCAGGAGAAAGATGCAAAATGGTAACTCTGCTCCTTCGTCAAACACGCACATACTGTTCACTATAGCAGCGTATAGTCTAGACTCTAGGGCACACACAGGCACAAGGACACAAACTAATATATGTACATGCACACTCACACCATTCCTTTCTCTAATGCCAGTCTGGTATGCAAACGCATGCACTTTGGACTGGATTATGATTAAACAAAGACACTACGGTACACTCGAAACTATTCCAAACACACAGACGGGTAGCCACATGAAACAGATCAACAAATGTATGCTGACTCTGGCCTGACAACAACAGACAAGCTCCAACCGCCAATCAGGATGCATTCTGCTGAGTGGATACCGGTCGCTTGCATGCGGCAGTTGAGTTGCCGGCACTTCCTCCCCACCTTTCTCCATCGCTACCTCCTTACCTCACTCGCTCATCTACCTCACTTCTTTCCTATAGTAGCACCCTTCCTGGCCCCAATTCCCAGTATCTGTGCTCGTCGTGAAATGCAACTAAAAGGCCCCTAAGGCTCACTTCTCCAATTGTTCCTTTTTTTCAGCTGTTACATATTGTGCCTACCCTCCCACCTTTCAGCCACCTTCATCGGGCGCCAAATGACCGCTGTTGCGGCGTCTATTATCAATCAATCTATCAAATCCTGTTCGATTCCCCGGTGCAGGAAGGAACCGGGTCATTTTTCTTGCATGGTTCATAGTGTTGTTTCCTTAGCCCTTCGCACAGTGCTATAGACTTCTTCTCATCTCGTTCTTTACGTACCAGATCTATATATAGGCTGAACCTACCCTCTCCTGACCATCTTATTCCCATCGGTTTCCCTAGAATATTCGCCTTTCTTGTTTTATGAAATGTCAAACGGTACCCTCATTAGCCTGTTGAAATTCTGTTTAATTCATCAGCACTGGTTTAAGCTTAGCCTTAGCCTACCCACAACCAAATTTTGCATTAGATTAGATTATAGCCTATAGGGAAAGAAAGAATATCCTAGGCCAGAAACACTTTGTACCACAAGAGAGTAGGAGACGAGTGCAGCAAGCACGAAAAGGGAAAGAATAGCTCGGGTTAAAACCTTAAACTATTGCCCCCCCCCCCCATCTTTACAGGCAAATACCTCAGGATACTCATGAGAACACGTTGGTTGACCCAATA
The DNA here is from genome assembly GCA_033782935.1 of Petrolisthes cinctipes. Taxonomy (NCBI): domain Eukaryota; kingdom Metazoa; phylum Arthropoda; class Malacostraca; order Decapoda; family Porcellanidae; genus Petrolisthes; species Petrolisthes cinctipes. Next base: position 24,117 of record JAWQEG010006509.1, read on the forward strand.
CGTCGGAGAAGGTGGCTGAAACTTTGGGTAGCTGGGGGCTGTGAGTAGGCTGTTGGGGTTGAAGAATTTACATATTTTCTTGCTCGTAAGCCGGTAATGCAACCGTCATGTTACGAAATCCATGAAGTTTAGAGCAGAAGCAACACCGTGACTGCTTTTGAGATAGGCCTACCGGTAACAAAAGCTTTTTGTGGTCGTCTGCTTCTGTGACTGGTAACTTAGCAGTTGCCATTGACACAAGACAGAGTACTGTACACTATTTATACCAAACTTTTCATTTAGTTTTCTGTACAGTTGTATTTGAAAATTTGGAGAATTGTTATAGTTTCAGCTTTAGTCAGATTGGCGTAAATTGCAAATTAACCGTTATTAGCACTGTAAATGTACTCCTAATGTGTAATTTCATTGGGGGGAGGACAACTATTATCAACACATGAAGATGGATGATTACTGTGGTAATGGGTGGAGGTGTTTGTAGCAGGTGTGGTATTTTTGTTGGAGTGAAGGGGCGAGTCCATTTAAAACAGCTGCGATAGATAACTTGGGGAAGGTGGTGGGTAGGAGCAGGGTGGGATATTGTTGACTTGAGTCCAGGCCAGTACCTACCTACCTACCTACCTTTGTTCACCCTCTCCAGTCTCCACACACCACCTCCCCTCCTCTCCCCCTCTTAGCTCCATCCACTTTCACTTTACGTAACATCTCAATATATGGATTAATTCTTGAGGATGGTGTGTAAGCTAAGAAAAGAACGATACAGGGAATGCTCGAACCATTGACATTGGATAGAGTATCGATATAGGAATACTAAACAGGCCATCACCTATAAATGCCCCTCAGGGAAGATTTCAAAATAAGCCCTCAACCAACCAACTCTCGCTTACCGTTGCGGTTCGTTCATTCCCAATAACTTTCGTTCTTTCCATTCCTTCTCACCAAACGCCTGTTACGCCACCACTGTTTATTTTTTCTCCTTTCGGGAGGTTTTTTTTTCCAACCTATTATTTGGCATTTCTTTTCATTTCCCTCCCCCTCGATTATCTTATGTAATCACAGTTGTCTAGTTATATCAGTTTGCTTCTCTTTTTCTTTTCTTTTTTCGATACCGTACCTTTGTCCTCTTCCAGGTCAATACCAACACGCTCGTGTTTATTCCCTCTTGTGACTCATGTATTTTATCTTTTTGGCCTTCTTTACTGTAATGTACTTTTATTCACCCTAGTAGACTATAGTGATCTTAGTATAATCAGCTTCGCAAGGACTTAATGAGTTTGTTGCTGTCTGAAAGTCCTTTGCTTTCCTTTCTATACTCAGTTTTTACAGATGCTGTACGCCATTGTCCATTCCTGTATCCTTTTCCACAGTTTTTCGTTTATTCCACCTTTAATGCATACTCCCCCCTCAGTCCTTTCTCACTCTCTTCAGTCTTCTCCATTCCTCTTTCTTCTCAGTCTTCTATACTCCTACATCCTCCCTTCTCTACTCCTTATTCTCCTCTCGTTCCCTCCCTCCAAGCGTGTCATGTCGCCCCACCCCACAAACGAAGTCAGCTGCTGGAGGGTGTGTGGGCTAATCTAAGCTTTGTGGCGCGATGCAGGAAGAGTCAATTTAGTTCATGTTTTTTTGTTTTTTGGACCTGTCAGTCCAGTTGTAGCGGGAGGAGGTACTCCCCGCGTAGGAGCCTGTGTGTGTGTGTGTGTGACAAGATACTTACTAAACGCTAACAATGCTCTGCACCAAGGAAATTATAATTGTCACCCGTACTCTCGTTAATGGCGGAAAAGTGTTCAAGAGAGGATATTCTTAATTAGAATAGGAACATTAAACCTTTTACTATTCCATCTTCAGGTCATCAGTTAAGCGTATGTAAATGGTCCCCTCCAGAATGTACGGTCAACCCTATTAAAATTTGTACTCGGCAAGTGTGCTGGCTTGAGGGAGTGAAAATTTCAGAATGTTAGCATGGAGAGAAGAGGGATGCTAAACATGTATCAAGAGTGTGTGGATGTGAGGGAGGGATTTTGTATAATGAAAAATAGTCAGGAAGTTATCATGGAGTGAAAGAAGTGTTCGTTGGCGGGCAAGGAGGGAATGAGGGAGGGATAGTGAACACACTCAAGAATGATAAATCCTCGAGGGTTAGCCCATCTTATGCGTTGACTGATAAAGGAAAATGGAAAATGTTGCGCAATAATTCTCTGGAGCATTCATCCGGTTACTCAGTTGCCGAATGTGTATTATGAGATTCGTGTTATAAACCAACTATTAATTATCCAAGAAGCAGCAATTTCCCACCTAAGTCAGAATAAGGCTCATCCTAATGGGGGGAAAACAGTATCGGGTAAATGTTGTAGAAAAATCTTTATACAGAAACTGAAACATGCCAAGCATTGACTGCTTTAGATGGAAATTATTAGTTACAATATTATACCGAAACTCCAGTGGAAGATTCCGCTCCATGGTAGCCTTCTGGTACTGTAAAGTGTAAACGCGTCGCTAATATACAACATATTCTATTCCATAGGTTTAGTACAGTTGCGTGATGTTTATATCAAATACTGCCGTGGGTCAGGAAACTTGAGATAACGTTAATAAAAAGTTTCATTAACTTTAAGTATAGTAGGCCTAAGGTAGTACAAAAAAACTTGCAATATTTCTTGTAGGAATACATTATGAAAGCTCTGACACACGGCGGAATAAACCAGATATTTAGCTCAACAGTTTATGGTTTCACCTTATTTCCAAACACTACTATCAACGCTCACTGTACTGGTCAGCCCAGGCCCCAGCCTGAGCCTGGCTGTTGTCAGCATTCCTGGGAAGGGTTGTGGGCGTGGGTAAGGATTGCTAGATTTATGCCTCCTATAGGATCACATTTCTTTGCCCTTCCTCACTCTTTCCCACGGTTGCTCTATAGAGGATTTTTCTTTATTTTTCACTTGGGGAGTGCCATATCTCTGAATTTAACGTGCCAGTCAGGAATGACACTGGCCGTCAGAATAAAAAACTGTACTTCTTTACCTGTCGGCAGATTCATACTTATTGGGGGTCTATTTCACAGATGAGCTGATCTTAGCCAAAATCACGTTTTATTTTATTGTATTACATTCTAGCCATTCCTCTGGAATTTAAGAAGAAAGGTAGAAATACAGTACAGTACTATAACCTTAATGCAGATGAAGCTCCACAAGTTCAGAGTTTCAAATCTGTCCATGGGCAAACCACTTCCCTGGCTAGTCTCCCTGGACAGTAATAGGTAATGCACACACCATACCGTACCCAGCCATATTCTTGTAGCCCTGGGAAATGCAACATCATATCTCGGCCCATGCAAACTCTTGTTCAGTCAGTCATCTTGGTGAGTTCAAGGGTTGATACCATACAAAATGATGCTCTTCATACAGGGTACTCTTCTGGTAGTGAGAAGGGAAGAACAACTCCCTCAACTTCCTCCATCCTCTTCTGATCCTCGCAATGGCTGTCACCTCGGCACCACTAACATTCAACGTATTAACCAAGTACCGTATATTATATTAACAGATGATTTGTTCCTTGTGGTGCTTGTTTAAACTATCTTGTTGTCAGAGATGGGCATCGATACACGAAATTGTCCAAGGCAATATCCCTTGACCTAGGATATATCTATAACTGAAAATTGTCTATCGTGATATTGATACATCTATTCTTTGTATTAGTTACAGCGATACAGATACCAGTACATGTACAGTATTGCCAATAAAGTATCGGCGAAAATATCCCACTAATATATAAATTTGTAGTTTGAATTCATGATACAAACAATTACTGCAACAGAAAAGTGTATTAGTTACAGTACACAATTATATACAGAATATATATATATATATATATATATATATATATATATATATATATATATATATAAAGTAGAGTTGTATATATATATGCAGTAACATCAAGTACACCATGAAGCAAATGTATGCAAAATATCCACAGCAGACTACCGGGACCTAACCTGGGCAAACTACCGAGATATAACCGGTGTAAACTATCATAAAGTGACCGGGGCAAATTCCCAGGACCTAGCCGGATGTGGTAACACTGCGCGGCCCTAGCCAAGAACGGAGTATTTCTCTACTATATTATAATACCTTTATTTCTCCCATCTCTGCTCCAAGATTGGCACCCTGTGTGCACAACTGCCTCTGCACACAGACTTGTGTGATTTTACAGCATTTTACTATGACAGTGTTGATGCACCCTTTCAGTGCATGCTTCACACCTTGTGGAGTTGCTTTCATCATCCTTCCAATGCTCTGCACAAACTCAATTGCTCATATCATAAACTCTGTCCTCACCCTTACCACTAATCATACTTTCATTTCAACCTTTTCATGAAGTAACTCAATGTCTTAAAAAAAATATAGTAAAGGGGATAATGAGCTGAAGGGATTGAAGAATATAGCTGTAATTAAGCACTGTACTGTAATATTTTATGACTACATGGAATGTGTGGCCATATTTTTAATGTTTTGAGGAAGGGAAGGGAATAGTCAATTGTACAGAAAATATGTATATACTTTTATTTATTAACTGGTTCTTGTGTCACAATATACTACCTTCATGTTGAACAATAAACGTACCGGTTAAGAGGAGAATCTGTTTTGGTAAGTTGGAGAGCTACTGATTTATCCAAATTAGCCTATGCCTTGCCAGGAAACAGAAATTGTCTGTGTTATTGATAGGGGATCTGTTTTTATGGCATAGTTTGAGGGATTCAGTAGTCTCTCAATTTGACCACAAGAGTCCCATTAATAGTACTGTGTGCATTTTTACTTTCTTTTACCGTTCAGTCGTTGCGTACCGTATTGTGATATATATTTTTACACTACAACTAACACACATTTTATCATTGTTTGTGGTGAGCACTGGTTGTGTGGTAACAATGTTTTATGGTTTATTTTATAATACTTGTACTGTATTTTGTATCGATAAATGTGTCTGAGATATTAAATTTTGATATGCAGTTGCAAATACTGTATGTACAGATTAGGTAAGTACAGTACAGTACAGGACATTTTGTGGTTGGTGAAGTGTGAAGAGAATGAATAGAACAAGTCATGCTAGTTTGAATGTTGAATGTGCATTTAACATCTAACATGAAAATAGATAAAATGTATGCTAGCTACATTATTGGAAATGCATGTATGATTCTTTAAGAGATGACAGATGTCATCTTAAATTAACCACCAAGCAAGGGAACGTGTGCTGTGACAATAACCTAATATAGATTTTTATATTATTTGTCACCCTAAATAATTAACCCATATTTTATTTGTTGCCCCTTGTTTGTGTTTTGATTCATCATGTTCAGTAGTTACAGAGTGTGTTTGAAGGAGTCTGTGTTGGGTTGATGAGTGATTACCTGGTTGCCAACCCAGTACACTTTCCACATCATCAAAGCTGCTTTTAAAGTCTGACCAATTTTCATCTGTAAATGACTGATTAATATTATACCAGACTGAGTGGATTGTTCATGTAGGAAATCATAACATATGTTCAAGGATTATTAGTTTCATCACTGTATAGATTCCTCAATTTTTTCAGAAAAAGATAATTTATGATTATTGATTAATTATTGTATAATGTTCCTTCTCTTTTTTTTTTTTTCAAAAATAAATATTCATTATAGTATTATACAGTATTAAGAATATATCACCATCAATATTCATACTCTTCATATTCTGGTCATTCCCTACAACACTGCCAAATTTTCAGTATTGATGCTATTTGAATTACTGGGATGTGGAAGGTGTTTTGGGTGTGTGTAGAGACACCTTAGATCCCGTCATACGTACATGTTGGGTTCCTGTGTGCACTGTTGTTGGTATGTTGGTTGATTTTTTATTTCAGACGGGCAGAACAGACTCGTACCGGAACGCCACCGACCGTACCGTCCCGGATGATAACCGAACGGTGAAAGGCGACCCCAAGGTAGTGCGCTCTAAATAGACACGACCTGGGCAAAAAAAAAAAAAAAGAACATTTAAAGAAAAATATCTTGGTTCTTGACATCACGTGACGCTCTTCCATTTTTATTCTTTCATTACGTTTGTCACGCTCTTGTTGTTCTAGACATCACTCGTGTGACGCTCATGTTTTCTTTTATTGTCATGCTGCTATACACCAACACAATTTCATAGCTTCTCTTAGGCTTCTTTATGAACATTTAAATTGGACTGATTACTGTAGTTGAATATTGTTTTTTAATAAAAAAAAGCTTACCAATTTTTCAATTATAAGAAAACATTAGTCAAGAAGTAGGAAATGTGTTGTTGGCAGTAGAATGATCCTTCCTGATCTGTCTTTTGAGTTTCCCCGACTGTCTTGAATTCCATTTCGTACTTCAAGTCTTTAGATGATGCCTGAAATATGCAACACAGATACAGTAATTTTTAAAATGTGTGTTAATAAAAACTTGAAGTAGGAACTGTAGTTTGAGAAATACACCCACGCATGGATGTGCTGCAGTTTGCTGCCTGTGAAGCTGTAGTCCTTAATTAGTCTTTGTTTCCTTACCAGAATTGTATGTTACTCTTCCTTGCACTGTATTTTCCCTACATACCATAGCCACCAAGAGATTTGATCATTTACTTGAGCATATTGTCACCTTTTTTGTGACAGCAGAGCACCATGATAAGTAACCCTTATAACATTTAAAAGTTCCATACAGTACATAGCTGTCCCTATTTTGGTAATACTTCTTTGGTGGCTATGTGTTGTAATAGCTGGATTCCTAGATAATTCAGTTTTATATTTTGAATGTTGTACCCAACCTTTCTTATTTTTGTATCCTTTCTAGCTTAGCATTTTGTTGACCTGATTCCACCCCTGCACTTTTCACTAGGAATTTTTTCTGCATGCACCCCTACAGATATTTCAGTTGTATAGTGCCTGACCTTGTTTGTTTGTTGTACCCACACCATATCTGTAATTTGTTCATTTTATAAGGAATTTATTATTATAGAATTAAGTAAAACCAGTAAATAGTACCATAATATCTCTCTGACTGCATCGAAGCTGATGGTTATATTCCTTGGCTTATTTTACAAAGTTAATGGTAGTCAGCCTACATCTGTAGACTGTAGAATTTTTAGTCCATAGTTAAATAAAAAGCTAAAATCATGTAGGTCAGCACAGTAGTAACAGCAGCTAGATGTGATAGATATAGAGTGAAGGATGTTACCTAGTGCAGTACTGCTGTCAAGCTGCTGATATAGGCTATATGGCACTAGTACTAGAGGTAGAGAATATTAGAATACTGCTGAGACTGTCATGGTATTTTTAAATTGCTGTTGTGGAAGTGACAAGGACCATGCAATAATCTCTTAACCCTTAAACAATGGTTGTTCTTTCCCATTTCTCTTGTTGGAAAGAAGGATTTACTGTACTTTTATCCATGTATTAACTATGAGAGTCATGTGTAATATATTATGGGAACATATTTCCCACACACTTAATAATAGCAGTTCAAAAAGTACTATACTGTAAATGTAACAGTGCAAGATGCCCTACAAACAAAATAATATTTTAAATTAAGGGTTAAGTTGCTTGGCACCTTGAAATGTGATTTGTGGAGGTTAATTCAGTTTTGTTAATGTAGAATCCCACATGTCTTCTAAGTAGGTGCTTAATTTTAGAGGATTTATACATCATTTCAGCCTGACTTGGACCTTCTTCAGTTACTGTACTAAGGAGGGTCCATGTTAGGCTGAAACATACACATCCTGTAGACTAATACACCTGTGGAAGGTATGAGGGTTCTTATTATCATGTGATTTGATTCCAGTGTGATTTTTTGCTGTACATAAAGTATATAGCAAAGCTTGCTTTAGCTAGCTAGCTGTACAAGTGAATTTGTTTTCCCATAGCAGCCTCAGTTTTCTTAGATTTTTTTTTTTATTTAGAGCTTTCTTATACAAATGTATTTTGTAGTAGCACATTTCAGTTTTGTTGCTAAAGTTGGTGAGCCTCACCTGATTCCTTGCTGTATTCTTATTACTATATACAGAATTATGGTATAGTGATGTACAGTACAGTATAATGAACTCTTATTCAGGAGAAATAAAACTATTAAGAAAGACCAATCTATACATTATAACATTAACTGATTGGGAGAGTTCAGGTCTCTTCTGCCGTAACTGGCAAGTTCAATGAAGGGTAATACTATTAGTGACTTGACAGGTTACAACAGTAGTTTTCATTTGGTTGACCCATTGACTGCAAAAAGTTGAAATAGGACTTCAGTATTTTTTTTGTGTTCTCTCTCATTTGTCAGAAGAAAATACAGTATGCAATCATTCAGTTTATTACCAGACTGAAGGAACAAATTTGTAAATTCTTTGCACAAAAAATTTCATTCCGTCTCTATACAGTATAAAATATACCGGTATATGATGGTGCAATGTCAAGCAGCACATCTGAAATTTTTACAAAACTGACATCCTGTACTGTTTGGAGTTCATAGTATCAATTATCCTTGCTGAAATTTATGAAATGAAAGCTCAGTACATTTGGATTGCATATAATTAATAGTAAGTTTAGTTCAAACTCCTATCGCAAAATTTTGGAAATTGGTAGAAATGTTATAGTACAGTATAAGTTTATAGCATAGTCGTTCATAATTTGCTGCTTAGGATTAATAAATAAGGAAATTATAGAGGTGATCTTCCTCCTTTATTTCCAATAAATTTTCTTAATCGATACCGGTACTGATTTTCAGGATTATTCCTGAACTGTAGTTCTATTATTATCTAGGCTATGTTCCTTTGTGTGTCCCACAGTGAGTGTTGGAGTAAGTTTGCTGTTATTAGTCATCATTATCAGTAGGACAAATGTGTGTTGAAATGGTACAAACACAGCATACAGTCCAATGTTTTTGAATGTGTGGATGTACACTTTCTCCAAAAAATGTTGTCAAACACCTTGATACTGTACAAAGTTTGTGTATCATGAATCACCAGTTTTGTGTCATTATTTGGGTCATAATATACTAAACTTTGTGTCCTCAAAATTTTTGGTGTGAGTGTACAATATCTCTGATGCTGCAGAACCCCTTTCACCCCCACTGATTCCCCACGGCACATTTACCCCGAGTGAATGGAATAGTTCCAACCATCAGTATTTTTGTTGAAGGTTTATGAAAGTTAGATTGTTGAAGGAATACTCAAATGCACCATTATATTCATAACCAATTTGGACTAAGTGTACAAAATTAAACATTTTGTGGAAATTTCTACCACTTTTACATGCTTCAAGAAGGCATGTTTTGAAATATAAATGTGAACTTAACACATGTAGGTATATTAAAGTACTGCAGAATAGATATTTTGCTGATGGTGCATTTTTAGTTTTACTGACAGCATTGTGGGTGTATGATCTGTTCAATTTTTTTCCAGAACCCTGTTATCCTGGTCTCTCAATATTATGTATTATGTGTAAGGATACACAGTATCAGAATTTATGCTAATGTGTCCTGAGGCTTAAAGTGACAAGTAAAACTATGATATTGATGGATTTTGTGTACCGTAACTTGGTGGGCTTCAGTGTGTATATGTTGGCTAAGCTATGGTGGTGGTGTTGATGGGTTACAGTGCATGGCTCAGTACAGCAGTACATATATTGTACCAGTAGAGAAGTCGTGTGTGTATGTGAGTGAGTGTGTGTGTGTGTGTGTGTGTGTGTATTTTCGAAGTGCTTGACTGTATTAATTGACCAATGTTGATCTCTAAGTGGCCTTCTCTTTGACGAATGGAGACTTGCATTTTTACTTTCTTGTTCATCTTTTTCTGCCACACACAATTCTGTATTTTTGTTTTGTTCTTGATTCATGATACTTTATTACCTTAAAGTTTTGCATATCAAATGTTAGCACAGTATTATTATTGGATATTTTAAACATGAAATAGTAATACAATAATACTGTAATTGCCTCATAATATTGATATGGTTATATGAAAATCTGCTATGCATTAAATTGGTTTATATTCCATTGAAATATTAACTAGTTTTGCAACATATTCATGATCTAAATTAATTTCTAAGATTGCTTCACCAATGTTAATAAGAAGCTTTAACAGAATTTTAGTATCTGTCAAGTTAAGCATGGTGATACTGTTCTGAAATACACAAAGAAAGAGCCTATCAGAAATTCCATGCTGATTACATGAGCACTATAAGAGTAGCATTTTGTTACAGTACAGTAAATGTAAAATAATGATAGGACAGTACTGTGATACATTAATACCTCGTGTTCTTTTATTCCTGAGCCATAGGCTTTTGAAATTATCTATAACAGATTTGTCCTCTCACCTCCTCATATGCATGAGGCTAATCTGTTTTCTCTGCCCCTGCAGTCAAAGAAGATGGGGCAGGCCAAAAAGGCAAAGAAGGGGGAGAAGGATATGGATTATTTGAAGCAGGAGTTGGAACTAGACGAACATAAGGTCCCCATCGAAGAGCTGTTCCAGAGACTCACCGTCAACCCTGATACAGTATGTATTTACCTGTTCTTTAAATCTATGTCTTCTGAATATCCCTGCAAATGATAAAACATAGTGTATAAGCAACCAAGTATCTATCTGTTGTAAGCTACAGTATTCATGAATTATTGTATATACTGTACTACCATACCAATCAGTTTTTGTCTGAAGTACCAGATACACATCCTTGCCAACAAGAGCATTGTCACCTCACAGATTGCATGTTGGATAATGTGTAGGCTAATTATCGATCAAGTATATACACCATACAAAATTACAATATCCAGCAGTAAATTGATAAACTTCTGGTTCTTTACCTGAGAAACTTGCATTATATATTTGCTTCATGATTTGTCAGATCCTTAAGGTGATAGTTCTTATGTTAGTGTCTGTACAGTACTCTAGAATTAATCCCTAACTCTTGTAAGCTGTAGTACAACATGACTTCATCATCTGTTCTACTCTATATTTATGCTTTATTCCATATGTTAATTTATAGACTGTATTTATCTTTGGGCAGTATAAAGGGCATCATTGATGGAATTAGACCCATGTTATAGATCATAAGTGTAAATTATTTTCTGTCTGATTGAATTGTTATTCATACCTTAATTATTGTACATTAATTTGTTGCATCCTGACAGAATACAGATGAAGGACTAAAATCTGGTTGCCATAAAGTCAGTGTAGTCAGAGCAGAAAGATATGATAGACTTTTCTATAGGCTCGTAATGCATTCGTGTTTCTCTTCTATTTATTTATGAATAATGCAGTTTATATCCTTCTGGGTCATTTACGATATTCAATTGCTGACCACAATGATTTTTGTATACAGTACAAGTCTTAATTACCGTACTTTGTGATCTTTGTCATTCCATAATCCAGAATATAGTAGACATTGCAGTCCAGTTATATGTACAGTGTTTGACTTGTCATTATACTCTATAATCAGATGTAACCACTATATTATAGTACTGTGTAATGGATCAATTTAAGTGTTTTAATTTTACTGACAATCTTCTTGAAAAAACTCATGGTTTATTTGTTCATCTTTGCTTATACCCTGATTTGTATAGGCCTATCTGTTCATTTTGTCTTACCTCCTGACTTTTATTGTATGGAAGAGTTGTCCAAAGACCTGACCATGATTGCTCCCTACAGGGTATCTCTCAAGCAGAGGCGAGGCGCCGTATTGAACGAGATGGTCCCAATGCCCTGACACCGCCCAAGCAGACGCCAGAATGGATCAAGTTCTGCAAAAATCTTTTTGGTGGTTTCTCCCTGCTGCTGTGGATTGGTGCCATCCTCTGCTTCATTGCCTACTCCATTGAGGCCGCCTCAGAGGAGGAGCCCAACAATGACAACGTGAGTGGCCAGTGTGATGGGTGTGGGTAGGCTAATGGTAGTCATGTAGGACAGGGGCAATAATGTAGGCTGGGGTGTAGAGGTAGTAGGATGAATAATGGGAGCAGTGTAGGCTGGGATATGATGGGAGGACAGAAAAGGTTAGCAGTGTAGGCTGGGATATGATGGGAGAACTGGTGATGGTAGCAGTGTAGGCTGGGATATGATGGGAGGACAGATAAGGTTAACAGTGTAGGCTGGGATATGATGAGAGAACTGAAGACAGTATAGGCTGGAATATGATGACATGTAATCTGGGAGATGTTATTAGGGCTGTAAGTTGATGATTATTTTTGAAAGTCTAAATTGTTAATCATATGTTTTATCATTCTAAAATGCTAAACCCTGTTCAAGCAGTAGGACACTATATGAATGAAATTTGCTGCAGAAGTGCCATAATTTTAAATTATCTCATTACTTATACATAACTTAACAAGATGTAATTATTTGCATTTCTATTCAAGAGTTTGCCATTGATATTTGAACTATTGAACCTGGTACAGTATCTTATAAGTACCCCATTTCCTGTACAGTATTAATAGTTTAATTTTTTCAGTCTTGTTACTGTGATAAAATAGGAGTTGAAATGCCACCAGTACTGTAACTGATGTTCTCTGAAGTCTTCTGTGTGTCTGTAACCTTCTCTTAATAGCAGGGAGCAGGCAGTACTTGTCATGTTGTATTGTGTCCTCACTTTCACAGACTCTCTGGGATTCTTATTTCAGTTTGTACGAATTTGTCATTGTAGTCATTGGTTAATAACATACCGGTACCATCTCTCCAGAATATGGATTAATACATTAAGTGATCTTTTCTCCCAGTTTGTCTATTTAAGAGAAGGCCTTTCACAAAACCTATTTATCTATTTTAATTCTTTTTTTTCTCTGACTGCCTTGTCAACAACACACCAAACATATGTATACAGTATAGGCAAAAGTTTTTTTTAGAGACCATGCCATTCTCAGTCACAGTTAATAGTTACTTGAACATTGCTAATATAATTATGTGGTCTCTTAATGTAAGATGGTTCATAGATGTTTGATATGAAATACGGAAATGTTTTTTTCATATAGGTCATTAGAATTTCATAATTTTTTATATATTAGTAGTAGAATAATGCAGTACTTGTTTTAAAGAAAATCATGTAAACACAGAAGATTGTATAATACAGAAAATTGCCTTGCCAAGTTTAGAAAATTGTATACATTAGTCTGCTACAAATGCTGTGCTTGGCATATTAGACCTGTAAGTTAGGTAAACCTGGAACATTTCATACTTTACCAGGCTAATCCATGTACACCAGCATACTACATTATATTAATCTGACTCCTCGGCTAAATGCTCCCACAGCTGTACCTAGGCGTTGTGCTGACGTCTGTGGTCATTATCACCGGCATATTTTCTTACACCCAAGAGGCAAAGTCCTCAAGAATTATGGAGTCATTTAAAAGCATGGTGCCACAGGTAACTAAGAACTCTTGCCTCCCACCAGAGCTTGGGAAAGTGCATTGTTCTCCACATTCAGCTTAGAAAATGCCATATCTGCAAGCTTAGCAATGATAATCTGAGTGTAATGATCTTGTATTGATAGCTTGACAAGATATATAGGAACTGGTAACCATGCAGTAGTAATAGATGTAGAGTTTCAGGGACTGTGCCAGTCAGTAGTTTGATGCACGATAGTATTGTTTTACAAGTAGGTACTTTACTCGGGTGTGTGAAGCATCAGATCAGACTTAACGGTAAGTTCACTCTCACTGGACATACACTGCATACATACACTCCCTCAGCCACTCTTCCTTATTATTTTCTCTTTAAGCATCGCTTGTCATCATTGCTTATTTTTCCTTGCTAAAGCGTCCTGTACCATCTGATGGTCCAAGCTGCAGTGACCTTGGTTATATCAGAAACCCCTTGTGTCCCCTGGTTTCCTGAAGCACAGCTTCGCTCATAATGCACCTACTCATCAGTATGTGAATACCACCTTTGATTTCCCTCAAGTTTTCAGTTTTGTATGAGATCCAGGAGACCTGACCCTTTATTTTCCCCAGAAGCCCCACCTTCCCCACTGTAAAGAACCTTCCCAAGCCTTCCTTTCCTTCAATGACTTTCTTGGTCCCAATGACTGACCATGGTAGCATGTTCCACCATCACACAGTTGTACCTGGGGATTGTGCTAACGGCTGTTGTCGTCATCACCGGCGTCTTCTCGTACTACCAGGAAAGCAAGAGTTCCCGCATCATGGAGTCGTTTAAAAACCTTGTGCCCCAGGTGAATACGGAGAAAACGTGGTTTGGACCGAGGTTAACAGTTATATCTGAGCCTCTTAACAGAATTAGAAAGGACTCGTCTTATTTTACCGGTCATGTTTAAAATTGCCTTTGTTCCCCTTTCTGCCTACACTTCCATAAGTGTTATCCTTTAATGTGCAAATGCATGACTTGCTTCTAATAAGATGTCGTGGTACATGTTGTTGCTGAAGATATAAAGGAGATATAAAGTTTTTAAAGTTTTAATTGCATAATAAACAGCATTTTTTTAAATTAAGCTTTCTTCCATGCCATATAAGATAACCTAAAAAGATTTTTAATATGCTGTTGTGCAAGGTGTGTTTTCAATTATACATGAACTTAATTCACACACTGCATTGAATGAATAATATAATGTTCAAATGAAGATGGAATGACAAGTCAGACTAATGGTGATGTTTAAAACTGTTGTTACAAAGCTAGAATAGCAATAGGACAAAGTGATTTTTAAGACTATATTAGATATAGAATATGTTATGGCAATAGGACAAATACTGGTGGTGATGTTTAAAGTTATTAGGGAAAGACGATTAAATTACATTGGACTGATAGTGGTCAAATAGACAGATTTAGATAATCACCTCCATGCATTGATTGCTAAATGTTATAAATGTGAAATTATAGTACAGTAGTACAGGTAAGTGGAATGTTCTAAATGTATAGAATAGTAAGTACTGCATGCTGAGGAGAAAATGAAGTATTCAGCATTACATTGTCACTTCCCATGTTCAGTCTCTTGAGGAAGATGATTGAGAAACCAAATGCAGTACAGTTAATAAAAGCATGGAAGATGAAGTTACACTGTCATTTCAAGATCACGTAGTTTCTCATCAATTGCTTGTATTAGTTAAACTCACGGTATGTTGTTAGCTACTTAACCCTCCACTCAACACCCATGCTGTGGGATATGCTTTGTCACCTTAAAAGTTTTCTTTCCATTCTTCCCACATAACTAGACATCCTTTGTCTTGTAATTGCCACAGTACTATCTTTGTACATAATAGTTTGTGATGTATTATGTTATATAGATGTGGTAGCTTCAGTGTATGTAGGTGTTAAATTAATTCAAATTTTTCTCAAAATTATATGGTACTGTGAATAGTTATCCCTTGTGTACATAGTTCCCTCTCCCCATTACTTTACAAATTGAAGCTCAAAATAGTATTCAGGATTTGTTAAAAATAAAACTTGTGCAAGAGTGTGATTATAAATATTTGGAGTGTTAAAGATTGTCATACTTCTACTCCAAGCAGGTGAGTAGTAGTCCTTCATATAATACAGCTTAGTTCTTTGGCCATTGTACCACACTGGTACCGTCATAAAGTGACTGATTATATCTATTAGGAAGAGGTCATTGCTGCAATTTGATACGACGATACTACTTGCAAATTTAAGAAATACAATATCTTTTTATATATAGATTTTAAATACTGATTTCTATATTTGTATACTGGCAAAGTATTTAAGATTAGTCTTTGATTGCTTAGAGATAGCACTGATATAATTTTGCTGGTTTTGCAGAAGTACATTGCACCTTTATTTATAAGTTACTGACTCTTACCTTCCCTACCACTCCACCAGTATGCCATTGTTGTGCGTGAAGGTGAGAAGCAAAACGTTCAGGCTGAAGAGTTGTGCATAGGTGACATCGTTGAGGTCAAGTTTGGTGACCGTATCCCAGCCGACATGCGTGTCATTGAAGCCCGAGGTTTCAAGGTAAGGGAAAAGTCATGAGAGTTGGCATTATATCCAGCCAGTTTTGCTATTCCATTATGTATGTATAGTATGTTATACTACAGGCATAGAATCTTCTGTACCTTATGTCACTTCAGAAAAATGAAAAGGGCAGTTTTTGAGAGACAGGCAGTTCAGTAATTTTCCTAATGAACAGGAAGTTTGGTTCAAGTGACAAGTTTCAGTTTTTCATTGGCTTTTTCTGGCCTTTTTCTTTTCCATTATATGCAAAAATTCTCAAAATAAATATTTCAAGAACTAATACTTAAAAGTGCACTTAGAGCTATCCGTATTATAACTTTCATACGTTAACCTAGAGGTGTCAAGGTGACATAGCATTAGATAGTTAAAATATCTAAGCAAGCACGTGTTGTTCAAATATCAAATAGCTTCCTGTGCCTCCAGGTTGACAACTCTTCACTGACGGGAGAGTCTGAGCCACAGAGCCGGTCACCTGAGTTCACCTCCGAGAACCCTCTCGAAACCAAGAACCTTTGCTTCTTCTCCACCAATGCTGTTGAGGGTGAGTGGTCCAGGAATATATACATGTATCCACTACTTCATTTTACACTCAGTCAGTCATTATATCAGCCACAATGAAAAATTATCACCTAATCTCATAGTTATGATAATCTGATATTTAATGGAAATATTAATGAACTATGATAGAGGTTGCAGATATCAAAACATACCCTTGTACTCTTGCCAATAATACATACATAAGCAATGGCAGTTGATAGGCTCTGTCAGTATAATCTAATGTTATATAAATTGTACTTTTTTCTAACCAATCTTATTTTCCAGGTACTTGCCGAGGTATTGTGATCAACATAGGAGACAACACTGTGATGGGTCGCATTGCTGGCTTGGCCTCAGGTCTGGAGACTGGAGAGACACCCATTGCCAAGGAAATCAATCACTTCATCCACATCATCACTGGTGTGGCAGTCTTCCTTGGTGTTACTTTCTTCGTCATTGCCTTCATCATGGGTAGGTTTTGTTGTGATGAATTGTAGAGTTTTGTTATGGTGTACTTCAAATATTTTCCTTTTGTTTTCTTGACCATTTAAGTTGGCTCATTCAAGATAAACTTTGCTAGTTCTTGTCAGCATATTCATATATATTCCATAATTTTGCCCAGCTGTTTACAGTAGTTTCATCCTTGATAATCCCCAAGTGCTGGACATTGATTCAGTTTTCCTGAGACATCTCCATATAATGGAACTACATCACTGTATGTAGAGGGAAAGTGAACATATCTTGAATATTTTTTTCACAACTAGGCAGTACAGTACTGTACAAACCATGTAAAGAAGTCAATTATAGGTTAACATTACATTATTACAAATAACTTTGCATGAACAACATGCACAGGTCTAGAACTTCTGTGAAGCTATTAAACTGCAAAAATTAGTTAGAAATGTGTTAATTGTTAGTTTTGGTGTGAAATTTAACATTGTTAATTCTGGATACTCTTTCAGGATATCACTGGCTGGATGCAGTAGTGTTCCTGATTGGTATCATTGTGGCTAATGTGCCAGAGGGTCTGCTTGCTACTGTCACAGTGTGTCTCACACTCACTGCCAAGCGTATGGCTGCCAAGAACTGTTTAGTTAAGAATCTTGAGGCTGTGGAGACCCTGGGTTCCACCTCTACCATCTGCTCCGATAAGACTGGCACACTGACACAAAACCGTATGACTGTGGCACATATGTGGTTCGACAACACTATCATTGAGGCAGACACATCAGAAGATCAGAGTGGCTGCCAATATGACAAGACCTCTGAGGGCTGGAAGACCCTATCTCGCATTGCTGCACTTTGCAATCGTGCTGAGTTCAAGACTGGCCAAGATGAAGTACCCATCCTGAAACGTGAAGTTAATGGTGATGCTTCAGAGGCTGCCCTGCTGAAATGTGTCGAGCTGGCTGTAGGAGATGTAAAGGGCTGGCGTGCACGCAATAAGAAAGTCTGCGAGATCCCCTTCAACTCCACCAATAAGTACCAGGTGTCCATCCATGAAACAGAGGATAAAGAAGACCCCCGATACCTTCTGGTAATGAAGGGTGCCCCAGAGAGGATTCTGGAACGCTGCTCTACCATTTTCATGAATGGCGAAGAAAAGCCTCTGGACGAGGAGATGAAGGAATCTTTCAATAATGCTTACCTGGAATTAGGTGGATTGGGAGAGCGTGTCCTGGGCTTCTGCGACTACATGTTGCCATCTGACAAGTATCCCCTGGGTTACCCCTTCGACACTGACTCGGTTAATTTCCCTGTGCATGGTCTACGCTTTGTTGGTCTCATGTCCATGATTGATCCTCCCCGTGCTGCTGTGCCAGATGCCGTGGCCAAGTGCCGTTCTGCTGGTATCAAGGTTATCATGGTTACTGGTGATCATCCCATCACTGCCAAGGCTATTGCAAAGTCTGTAGGCATTATCTCTGAGGGCAATGAAACTGTGGAGGACATTGCCCAGCGCCTCAACATCCCTATTAAGGAGGTTGACCCCCGTGAAGCCAAGGCCGCTGTTGTTCATGGCTCAGAACTCCGTGACATGACCTCAGAGCAGCTGGACGACATCCTTCTTCACCACACTGAAATTGTGTTTGCCCGTACTTCACCCCAGCAGAAGCTTATCATTGTGGAGGGTTGCCAGCGTATGGGAGCTATTGTGGCTGTGACTGGTGATGGTGTTAACGACTCTCCTGCTCTCAAAAAGGCTGATATCGGTAAATTTTTATTTACATTTGTTACACTGTGTAGTGCTGCATTAACTTGTCAATGTATTAAATGCTTGAAATATTGTAGAACATCTCTTAGTTAAGACTTCAGTAGAGGACAAAGGATACCATATGTAGCTCCACTTTAGGGCTAGTGCCTTGTCATATTTTTTTACAATGTTGACATTCTTCCCTTGATGACCACCAGGTGTAGCCATGGGTATTGCTGGTTCAGATGTGTCGAAGCAGGCTGCCGACATGATCCTTCTCGACGACAACTTTGCCTCCATTGTGACTGGTGTGGAAGAGGGCCGCCTCATTTTCGACAACCTGAAAAAGTCTATCGCCTACACACTCACCTCGAATATCCCCGAGATCTCTCCTTTCCTCTTCTTCATGATTGGCTCAGTGCCCCTGCCTCTCGGAACTGTCACCATCCTCTGCATTGACTTGGGAACTGACATGGTGAGTTTAGAAGGGGAGAAACAGCAGTGACTGGGTAGTGGATGTTTGTTTATACAAGTAGGTCAGTCATGGGATTGGTTTTAGTTAATATATAGAGGGAAAGGAGAGTTTTTATTTTTGGTAGCAGTTGTATAAAAACGTAAGGGAGTAAGGTAGGTAAATGTGAGACAGTAGGATAAGTTAGCACACTGTGATCTGAAGTTGATTAGTTGTTGGGGAGGGAGTTACTTAACTGATTATTGCTTGAAATTGCTTCATTTCTACTCTGAGCTATTGTATGAGCCAGTTGTTGAGAGTGGTTGGGTCTTCTTTTGCCAGGTTAGGTTTGGTTGAATTTTTATCAGTAAGGAATATTTAGAAAACAGCTTAGTGTCATTAGGTAAGGATAGGGACTGCTTATGAGGAGGTGTAGCTCGTATTTACCAGAAAGGATATGCTGTAATTACAACCAGTTTAATATTTTTTATAAATCTTTTGTAGGTTAATCAAATGTCAATGAAACTAATTTAGTTAAATTGATGTAAAACTTTCTTTTCACTTTAGGAAACCTTGTTCCTTTCTTCTATCCTTATTTGTTTGTTATTAATATAATAGAGCTCATCAGCCATTTCAACTCCAGCTTATACCAGCCACTGAGATACTACCCAAAAATTATTCCCAGAATTATATATTTTGGCACATTCTGTATTTTTCTGAAATTATTTTAGATGGCTATCTTTAAAATATGCCAGTTATTGAAGATCCGAAGAAACAATCAATGCTATCTCCTGCAGTTTCAGTTTTTTCATTATTTTTCCCGAGTTATCATGGCATCAGTGAAATTTTTACTACAATTAGTGGACTTGCCCGTTAAATTTAATGCGTTTGCTTTTCCTGTAAGTTAATAATTATGCTGCTGACTTGAATGTCCTGATGATTTTTCACTTGAAGATCCCAGCTATATCGCTAGCATATGAGGGAGCCGAGACAGACATTATGAAGAGGAGGCCAAGGTGTCCTATAACCGATAAGCTGGTCAACGAGAGGTACACTTCACTGCGTTAAAAGTATACCAGTAATCTAGGCCTCAGACCTATTGCAGAAGTTGAGTAAATTAGTTGCATTGGGAAAAGTAGTTTGCCATCAATTGACTCGAACCTCTATGGTACAAAATACTTTGTATTTAAATGCTGTAACTCTTACAACCAGAAAGCTACACAACCCCGTCCACCGCAGATGTCTATTTGCTATACTTATGCTTAGAACATTGATGCTTTTCCCCCCTCCGCCCCTTTCCTCATCCTGTAGATTCCTGCTATATCTTTGGCATATGAAACTGCAGAGAGTGATATAATGAAAAGATACCCACGCAACCCATTCAAAGACAAGCTAGTCAACGAAAGGTAAATGGACAACACATCAAAGGTGCTTCATGATACCATCACGAGTTTTGAGAGTTCTTGCAATATGGTGAACCTAATGGTATCTGCTTTTTTTTTTTCCCCCTATATATTATATGCACGCTCACCATTTCAGTCATGAGTTTACAGCGTGAACATTTTTAAACAGTACTTCCTGCCTTACATACATTTTGTCCAGGTAATTTTGCCTGGCCTTAGCCTGGCCTCAGTCAGCTGTCTGAGGCATGGCACAGCGTGGTTTGAAATGCATTTACAAATATCTTTAAATATGGACTGATGTTGCATCGAGCACTGTCAAAACTATCTTGCAGCAAATTTTTGCATGATTTACATCGACAGTCGCATTGATGAAACGGTAACGTGAATTCTCAAGGCAGTTTGAATTTGAATACTGCATATGCAATGTGCTACAAATTATTAAAACTGCTTAAATAAGACTCAATGTGGCTGAGTTAAGCAATTATGTATTATATCTTTTTATTGCATTTTCTTCCATCTTCAATTATTTTTCCCCTTTAATCTCGGCAGTTCTTTCAGGAATGGTTATTATTATGAGTCACACCTTTATTTGGTATGGAGCTGCAGAAATAACTTTCACATTTCTTTGATTTACTTTACCTACCAGGTGATCAACTATGCTTAATAACATTGTACCCATTTTCTTTATTCCTGTTATTTGCATTCACCAGATATCTCAGTTATAATGATAGGGTTGATAACAGGTTTGGAGTTACTTCTTCCACTTTTATTCATATTTCCTTCTATACACCACCTTTCCCATGTCAAATATTTGACTTTAAAACACTTCAGTTAATTTTCTCATTCTCCCTCCCTTGACATTTCTGGCTATTCCACTAACTTTTCCCAGCCTTGCCTGCCAATACAGAAACCAAGTAACGTTAGTATCTGAAATTATGTAATCTGCTACACTTCACCAGTGGCTTTACACACATCTATGTGCTCTCCACAAATGAAATGTTGTAGAGGAGTTTGTTTACTTTTTCCGTAGTGACCTCATCAATATGGACTTCACTTTTTTATACCAGGTTTAAATTTCCATCAATTTTTTCATCCTGGTACTTAGAGCTCACTGTGATTGAACATATAGTCATTATTGCAAATTCCCTTCATGCTTCTAAGAGTTAAGACTACTGTACTGTATATGTATAATGTGTCTTCTCCCTTTATTCATCAGTTTCAAGATTCTAAATGAATCTCCTCATTGGAACATCACCACCAAAGAATCACCTATCACCTGCACATTGCCATGAAACCACAACATATTCATATCACCATGAATGTTTACTGCCCTTTCATACACACCTCATATTTCCATTGTATGTATACAATTTTTAGCCTCCATTTCCTTGTAATGTTTTTATAAACTCACCAGAGGACTTGGTTTTAAGTCCATCAACCAATTTTTTCGTTAAGGGAGTTATCTGCTTCTGGGATTTGAAGGGCTACTAATTCCTCAAAATTATGCCAGGAAACTGAATTATTCCCAAAGAGACAAGGAGATACAATATATTTTATAGCAGAAATTGGAGGACTGAGTGCACTCAACTTGACCAGAGCAGAAATCTTCCCACAATTATAGATCTCCCACCTTTGCCTCTCAATTACCCCCATGCCATACTTTTATAATATGATACATTTTTGCCATAACAAATTTTCACCTAACCACCAGTTGATTTGTTTTTTGCTCCTGAACTATTTTTAAAAACAGTTCAAACAAGAAATCATTGAATTACCCTTTCTCTTGAATTACTCCTCCATGTGTGCTGTGAACCCTCCAGCCATTCCTTCCAAAACAGCATCGTTCATAACATCTGTGCCATTGTCACTCACTCACCCCACCCCACCCCACCCCACACAACCCAGTGTCACATGAACACTGGCCACTCGCCATTGCAGTGTTGTAGCCGCTGCTGTTATACTCATCGCACTAAAAGGCATGAGATTTGGGCACTTGGATGATTCAGGTTGCAGTGTTGAATTATTGGGGTTTTTGCTCCTTTTTTGTCAATTTTTATTACTGAACTAGATTGTAATATAAAGTTGAACTGAACATTGTACTGTACTTCCTGTTGCATTTGAGTTAAAAATGATCAGAGCAGTAGTCCTTCACATGTAATGTTCTATTCAAGTTTCACAGTTCTTGTTGCAGTTATATTGAGAGAAGAAAGATTGTATTATTTTATTATAGTAAATAAAAGATGATAATAGTAGAATTTGTAACCACACACATCTAGTAAGCAACCCTTCATCCTGCCAAAATCTTATGTTTAGTTCCAAGCAGTGTTCTGTGTTGACTTGCTGTGCATGCCAAAAAAAAATAACTTTAGTCTTCCTGCCTCTTTACAACAGTCCACACTGTGTAACTAGCTCATGTCTGTCTCTTTCTTTTTTTTTTTTCTCTTCTGTTTTTTTTGTACATCTGCCTCATGTCCTGTGCTGAAACAAAATATAAAGGTCCCAGCCATTTCCCTTGCGTATGAGGCAGCTGAGTCTGATATTATGAAGCGCCAACCCAGAAACCCGTTCACCGACAAGCTGGTAAACGAGAGGTAACATTTACAGCTACTATCTTTTTCTACCTTTTTCTCTCCCTGTATTTTCCATCTCTATAGATATTCCAGTCCTTGCTTTTCCCATCCATTTTCTCTCATTTGCCAGACTATTTTACAGTTGAGCTTTACCTGTCTATGGTTTGTAACCTCCACTCCCTCATTCTCATTTTCTTGGTATCCTTCCTACTTCCTACTTAATTTTTAAATTCCAGCCCTCATACCTTCCTCTCTCCTACCTCTCTACCCTTTTTCTCGAAGCTCCCATTTCCTTCCCTCTTTCTCTCCATGTGGCCCAAGACCACGACGTCCTTGCCCTTACCCTTGGAAATGATGACGGTGCATGGCTCGTTTAACTCTACTCTTAGCAGATGCAACTTCCAGTCTCTTCACAAGCTTTGACTGAGCCATGCTTGACTTTACCTAAAACCACAAATTTTGCGTCTCTTCTCTCGGACATATTCAATAGAGTGAGAACAGCACTGCTAAAACTACCTATATCAAAAAATTTTGCCTGCACGGGATGTGATGCTCGCACATCAGTTGCAGCCTGGAGAATGTTGTGGCTGGGCAGTCATACCCAGGAGTGATGAACACACCAGAGTTTTCCCTTGACAAATGTAATATTTTGAAGTAGATTTAGAACCACTGAAAATGCAGACTTTAGTTTGTTTCAGGATTGAAAGATATAATTCTTTTCCATTACTTTCAATAAGAAAATGTCTTGCATAGCTCTGGATTGTCCAGGCAATCAGGTTTGGCTGCCCCTTTCCCCCTTTTTTAGCATCTCCAGCAACACTCACAGTAGCATGGAAAGAAACATGCTTGCTGAAAGTAAGGTAATGTCATATGGGTAAAAAAAGATTGTGGCCTGTTACCATATAGCTGGACAAGAGAAATCCTTTTAGCACATGCCAACAGGACAGAGCAGAACCTTACCGACCTACTGTCTTCCTTCTTTCCTGGGTACTTTGCAGATTTTCCTGCCAGAATCTGATGCATCCATAGATAGATGGCCTGTTCTTTTATACTTGTATTAATTTTTACTTCTTTGTACTGTCCTACACTGATGTGTTTTCCCCCACCATTATTATTTATTATTTTCTTATTTCTCTGCTATTACTGTAGGGTTATTACATCTTTTCTTCTTGGTTGGTCATACTATAGGTGCCTGCCATTTCCCTTGCCTATGAGGAAGCAGAATCAGACATTATGAAGCGTCAACCCAGAAACCCCTTCACCGACAAGCTTGTGAATGAGAGGTAAAGTGTTCTGAGAGAGAGAAGGAAGTTCCTGTATCTTCTCTCTCCTAATATCTACTTGAGTGCATTGACTGGATTCTTGGGAGTGAGGGAAATCTTTTAACATAGTGGGTTTATTGTTTGTTCAGTGCTAGCCAAGTACTAACCCAGTCAACTCGTGCAGTGAGTCTGAACTTTCTCAACTCTTGAGCCTCCTCCTTCCCCCCAACATGAAGTTTGCTATTTTTCTTCTATTTTCCGCTTCCGTGAATATATTTGTCGGGTTAAAACTAATATATTAACAAGCTTGTGTGATGGAGATTTTTGAACAGATGTGTGAACACAATCCAAAACTTCAAAGCATGGTGTGGGGTTAAACAAAGTTACGTGCTTGCAAATAATATAACCATATGCTTATGTATGTGTGTGTGTGTGTGTGTGTTGAGTTTTGTTCATTAACAATTTGCATTGCATGTGCCCTATTCAGTAATTTCCATTAACATTTTTTCCAGCTAATAATAATTTTTTTTTTTTTTTTCCCTGTATAAAAAAGTTTTTATTTTTTAAGCCGAAGAGTATGATGTAATTTTTTATTAATAGGTAAGAAGCATGGACTGAGATTCTAACCTTGAGTGTAGTTCTTAATGCAGTGATGTAGGAGTGACCAAGCACAGTCCTACCTGTGTTTGTTGTCTTCTTGGTGGTGCTCTTTTTAGGAATTTTCAGGGTACTGTTTGTAGTTTGAAAACTAATCAGGTGGAAAAAAGGAGGGATGCAGTTAACTTCCTGCTCGGGTTGGGCACAGCAATGGAGACTTAGGCCAGGATATAGCTACCCACTTAACATACATAGGTCTCACTGGGCAACACTTACATGGTTTACACATTATATTCATCCAGTTTGTTGGTTCCAGAGGCTAAACTAGCTTCAACGGTAAGCAGTTTGGCATGGGATTTTTTTGTTACAACACTACAATAGATCCTTCTCTTTTTGATTTAAGGTTTGTGAGCAGGTTAACAAGCTCTTGGTTGATAATCCCCAAATAAGATATTATTTTGTTTATTTTTGGTTCTGGCTCAGTTTCTGCCAACCAAATTTAAGTTTTTTACCTCATTTGTGTTTTGTCCATGTTTGACGTAACTGTTCTGCACATTGGTCGCATGCATGATACACAGAGGCAGGGTGGTTGTGGTGGCGCTGTTTGAATTGCATGAAGGAAACTATCGCACCACTAAATGAACTTGTGCCAGTACTGATTTAAGTACATTCTTTTAAGTTTTTTTAAATTTTGGTTTCCTTTCACATCACGTCCATGGTGCTTTAGATGTTGCGAGTGAGGTTGGTTGTTGTGAGGGCAGCAGTGCGTGTGTGGTGTTGCCTGGAGTCAATGTTGCTCACCAGCCGTATACTTTGACTTGCACCGTAGCGCGTACAGTTCAGCAGAAAGTGGGGGTCATGCAGGCTCCCTATGAAAGCTTATTTACTGTGGCATTGTATTTCCTAGAACAGGCAAGTGTTTATTTTAAAGTTTTTGTTGTAGATGGCGCTTTTTTATTTTGGCGAGGAGCCCTAAGTGGGTCTGTTCAACATAAAACAGCATTCGTTAAGCTGGTGGAAGAGGCTGCAGTCGGGAGATGTATGTGGGGGTTTGGTTTTGTTTGACGGGGACAGTATGGTGTTGTTACCCCAGGGACACTTTGAGCCCAGTCTTGTCCCCACTTTCCATCCCCCACCGTCGAGCCCCCACCTGCCGCCCTTCCTGAACTCAGCTTAGTGCGTATTCCCCCCCCCCCCCTTTCAATCATTACTCAGTAAAAACCCATCGCCACCCCTCAGACCATCCTCATGGTTCACTTGTCTTCCCCACCACCACCACCATTCCAGCAACAACAAAAAGGGCTCCACACCGAGGAATTCCTCTCACGTCTAATTCCACACATAATTTTTGTACGAATGTGCAGGTGCCAGCCATTTCCCTGGCCTATGAGGCAGCTGAATCAGACATAATGAAGCGGCAGCCGCGAGATCCGTGGCACGACAAACTAGTGAACTACAGGTGAGCCGACCAGAATGGGGTTCTCCTCCTCATCCCAGCTCGTTTACCACACCTTTTGTCGCTGTGTTGCTCTTTCCTTGTCGGTGTATGCAGGTGACAGTGTTCGCCTTGCTCCATAATCGATGTGTTCTTTTATCGTAGTCTCTGACAGGGACCAAAATTTATACTGTACGGTGACAATGAGGAGGTGAATCATCGTCATCAACAGAACACACTGAAAAGTATTACTTGTTTATATTTGTGTGTGTAACTCTAGCATTGGAATGCCCCGCTCTCCAATATTTATGCCCTGTGTACTTTAAATTGCAGCTGATAAGTGTTTCAGAATTTGATTTTGTTGTTGATGTCTTGTTTTTAATGTAATTCGAGCGAATCTTTCCTAGACTCGCACACGCGCACGCCACATTTAGAAACCTAGATTTGGGGAGTGAAAAAAAAATAACACTCGCTGTTGTCCATTGTTCTCTCACAAATGTGCTGTGCCCAACCAGGTATGGGGATATTTTTGTTTCTTAATGTGTTGTCAGTACAGTATTACAAGTTTGATGGATCTTTTATGTAAGGAGAACCCTTTACCCCAGACCAAGCAACTGTCCTCGTGTTCCAGTGCACTCCTATTCCCATCTTTTTGCAGTGTCTGAAAGGAGTGCCAAGTTTATTTTTCTCTTGCACCTTGTCCATTGGGGGATAGATATTTTCTTTTGGTGATGTTTGCACTGCTTAATGTCTTGTTCCCTCTCTATATATTGTATCCCCTTTTTGATCAGATAGTCACTGCAGCACTGTATACGTTCATATCATGGCTTTTTGAACGACTTCTTACAACTGCGACCCAGTTCCCTTTTGTGCTGTACAGATACATAGTGTACAGTTGAGCAAGTAGAAAGTGCAAGAAAAATTTGGCTGTATATTTCAACATCTGGTAGTTCTTTGTAGTATAATCCCTAGTAAATTTATGAATGAATAACTGAGAATTCAAAGCCAATGTAAGGTGGAACGTGATTGGCTGAACTTTGAGTGGTAGTGAAGATGTGGCCATATACATTCATATTTTTCTTGCACTTCCTACTTGCTCAACTGTACATCCAAGGACCAACCTTTTGTTATCCTCTATGCATGTGGGTGCAGTGCATGAACCAATTCTCCTCCCCCTTATTTTAATAAGTCTGTAAGAACAGAAGATGAGACCATTGAGATCTCATTTATTCATGGTAAGATTATATTATTTATATATTTTTCTAAGAGCTTAAACTAGAATAAGTATAAATTTTGAATTTAACTAACCTGGATGCTAACTACCCTGTTACAGATCTTACTTAGTAAAGCTACCATTATTGCTACAGTAATATAGATCCAGAGCATATACTTTAATACACAGAAAACCTATTTGCCTATGATCATTATTAAGCAATAGTAGCTGTATGGTATCATTTGTGTGGTAATTTGGTTTCCACAATAAACAAATCGGCTAGCATGAATGTAGACAGAAATCAAGTTGTCTAATGTAGTGTCTTATATTTGTGATATATATATATACATATATATATAATTAATTGGTAAATTATATTCAAGGTGAGATAAGATGTGCTGTACTTGATTACACTACTGTACAATACTATTTGAATGCTGAATAATATATACAAAATGGAATAGACTTGCAGACTTGATCTATATTTAATGCATCCTACTTTGCTCCCCTCCCCTGGCAACCCACAGGCTGATCTCCATGGCATATGGTCAGATCGGCATGATTCAAGCACTGGCAGGCTTCTTTGTGTACTTCGTTATCATGGCTGAGAACGGATTCTTGCCTCCTAAACTCTTTGGCATCCGTGAACAGTGGGACTCCAAGGCCATCAACGATCTTGAGGACCACTATGGCCAGGAATGGGTGAGTATCACTAGTTTTCTTCCTGTACAGCCATGCTATGAATTTTCTTGTGAATAAATATGAATACCAAAGAAGTTACCATAAGGTAGAACCACTGCCACATAAAATACGATACATACCATTCGTTAATCCTGGAAGACTGCAATTTCCCAACCCAACCTTACCCCTCAGCCACAAAACAGGTCATACCAGTATTTTTCAAATTATATCAAAGCAAATTTGTGATAATGGACTTAAAGTGCTTGAATTTACACACCAGATTTTATATCTATATATGAATCTTTTGTGTAAAAGAATGTGCCCCATAGTGAAGTGCCAAATATGAAGAAAAATGGAATAAGCCCTGTTTGTTCTGTTTCTAACCTAAACATTGTTTTGAGAACTTTCATAGAGCTATCTAATACTAATTCCAGAGAACAGGTTTGACCCACCTGTTCACGAGCGAGAACAGTTGGAGAAAAGGTGGGATGAGGTAGTACCCTCATGGGAACATAGTGGGGTGCATGGTCAGTAAGGCCTAGCTCAATATACTGTACTGCATTTGTACCTTTTGTTTCTTTACTCTTCAACCTATTGTTCTCTTCCAGACATACCATGACCGCAAAATCCTTGAGTACACTTGCCACACCGCCTTCTTCGTCTCCATTGTGATTGTGCAGTGGGCTGATCTCATCATTTGCAAAACCCGCCGTAACTCGATTATCCACCAGGGCATGAAGTGAGTGCCAACTTGTTACACTTTTCATCACCATGTTTTTAACTTCTGACCTTTGTGCCGTTGGGTGGATTTCCACTCAGGATAGGTTTAGGCTTCTACTTTTAAATGAATAGAAAAATTCAAAAGTGTTCTCTCCCCAAATGTGTTTACTTTCATTCTAGCTATACTTGATATACAGTAGATATGTTGAGAAATATGAATATATTGGGAGTGACACCTAAGATTTGGTAAACTTATAATACTTTTTGTTGTATTGAGCAACTTGAGAAAGAAAACAAAATAACAATGATAGAGAAGAAATTGCTTTAAATTTCCATTTCTTGCTGTAAGAGGTTCATATTCCTGTATATTGAGTGGAATGTCAAATCTGTGGTGCTAAAAGCAAAATGAGTTCTAAAGGAGTAATGTAAACATTCACAGGATCATGTTTTCAGTATAGATGAAGTAGTGTACAAGTTTATGTTTACTGTATTAGTTTGGGTGTCCATAGGTAAGGAAGAAGTATGATACATAAGCCTCATGTGTCTCAATCCTTCTTTGCTCAGGAACATGGTGCTGAACTTTGGGCTGCTCTTTGAGACTACCTTGGCTGCCTTCCTCTCCTACACACCTGGCATGGATAAGGGTCTCCGCATGTACCCATTGAAGTGAGTAATCACTTTGTTCTTGTGATTAGTATTCTGTACAGTATATATTGCCAAGACACATTTTCAGGTCCAAAGAGGGAAATAGAAATACATACAATATACCTAGTAAAATGGACCGGTTTCATTCATTCTCTATTTTAAACCCGTGAAATTTTCAGCTCCCCATTACAAGTATACTTGTATGCAAATTTGGTCCTTCTTTATTCTTGATGAAAAGAGAACTTCAATGAACTTTAAAGTTAAAAACATTGTTGTCAGCCATAAGGTACACTCTTGAGTTTCTACTACTTTGTCAACCAAGCATAAGTTCTTTGATTCACCAATCTCCTATCCAGATTTTCGTACAAGGTCTTCCTCATCTTTTTGACCCTCATATTCACTCCAATATACCTTTTATTCACTATTCCAGTTTACTCCATCCTTTTTGTGACTTAACCATCATGGAACATTTTCCTCCACTTTGATGAGAATTACACTACATCTTATGCAAAAATCAATAGTTCTTGTCATGAAAGTCTCCTTCCAAAATCTATTGTTCCAAGTGCCCCAATCACATTCAGTGAACCTGTAGTTATTCAGCCATTCAGATCAAAAGTGATATATGAATGAAGCAAATACTTGACATAGATGGTAACTAATAAACTTTTTTCAGGTTCTACTGGTGGCTGCCAGCTCTGCCCTTCTCATTGCTCATCTTTGTGTATGATGAGTGTCGTAGGTTTGTGCTGCGTAGGAACCCAGGTGGCTGGGTGGAGATGGAGACCTATTATTAAGGTAAACAAAAAATTAAAAATTACTGAGCACATTGAAACTGGTGACCATCAACACCATTTGCTGCCATCAGTCCAGCCAGCAGCCAACAGGCAAGCCAAGAAGCCACTCCTCTCCTTGCTCAGACAAGCCACAAGTTTCACAACTTGTATGTGATGGTGTCAGGAGCAGTTATCCCTCTCATCTTCCCAGCCTCAAAGACCTCCTCCCCTTCCAAATGAGGAATTTTCAACCAAAATGAGGATGAAGTTAGGATGGCTATGTATAGATAGTGCTCTGTCCCTTATAATTCCATTTGCCTATTTCTCCGTTACTTACTGATAATTTTAGTGTCATCACGGTTGTTTCTAAGTTCCCCCCTTGTTAATCATAAGATTGGCAGTAAGTAACGTTGAAATATTTGTACAGATATCCTGGTGAAAGGATGTAATAAAGACAAAAAGTAACACATAAAATGGTTAAAAAAAAAAAGGACAAAGCCAGGGCACAGGTGTGAGAAAGCAAGAATTTCTAACAAAGGGGAGACAAGTTAGAAATTATAGGAAATATCTAATAAATAAGATAGATATATATTTAATATTAATGACTTGCATATATATTAAATTATCAAAGTATATATATATATTCATCCACATACCACAAGATTCATCAGGTGTTTTAATACATAACATGCACACATATCCATATATTATGTATATTTTTCTCCTGCCCTGCCCCTCAACTCACACATACAAATACACAACCAAAAAATGCTGTTAGTGTACTCATTAACAAACAGCTCAAGATAACTTTGGTCGCTTCTTTGAGGTGTAGATAACGAGAGGAAAGTCTTCGGTTTCTTACACAAGTTGCCCTGGTACATTTGTCCCACCCCTCTACCCCTCTAATCTGTTGAATATTTTTTTTTTTTTTTGTGTAAACCTTAGCACATGAGTAGAGATGTGTGGTGGGCAACAGACTCTGCTGAGGCCCGAAATCCAAGTGTAAAAAAAAAATAATTATGGTGTAGATAGTTCGTAGGTACTACCCCTTTCCTTCTCCTTCTGCTGCCCCCTTCCCAATCCTCCCATTTCCTCTTCATATCCTAATTGTCTATCCCCGTGCCCCCAAATCCAAGGTCTTGATAAGGTTACCTAGTTTGCAAATGACAAAGTTTTCTCGTGGATCACAAAAATTATTCGAAGTTGTTACTGCTCAAACCTGTTTCTCTTGCCTGCTCCCTTCCAGAAATTTCCCCCATTCCCCATCCCCCCTCCTCTTCCCCCTCTTTCTGCGTTTGTTGGTTGGTTCAGTGTTTAAAAAAGATAAGTGCTTAGGTTTATTTTGTTTTTTCTCCCTCGGATCAATGGAGTTATGTATTAACAATTTTTTTTTTATTGCAATTGTGCAGTAAAATTCTGAGGATAATACATTTTAACCTATAAAGAAAACTTGCAATTTAATTTTATCCTTTTTATTTTAATAGCTATGCATTCTCTATTTATGTTTTGTATTTTTTTTTTTTTTTTTTTTTTTTTTTTTTTTTTTATCAATTAAATGATATCTATAAAATTCTCCTTCAAAAGTGACACATTGGGTTGGTAACATTCCACACACAACACACAGTACAGTACCAGCTTCTATATGCACGTTGAATTTTTCCGCTTTTGTTCCAAGGTGCCCGTCATTGGTAGTGGTAGTAGAGGTTACTTCATCTAGCGCCTAGGTAAGCTGAACAGATAAAAATTCTTAGCTCCTTTATGCTTTGTACCTTGAGAGTGAAGCCCCCTCAATTTAGCAGGAGCGCATGATATTAGAACGAGTGCATGACTACAGTGTAATTATTATATAAAAAAAGAATACTGACCATTTTTTCCCTTTCATTGTTATAACCCCAAGAGCATTCATCATACAAAATTTTTGAGCCCGCTACCTCTGTAGTTCCTGCTCAGCTTCTACCGAGTCATGTTGAGGCCGTGTCCTTTGGGTAAATGCATGTAGCCTCTCTTGGGGAGGGTAAATGGATTTTTTGTGAATGGTTGCGATGCCTGGGTTGTCACATCCTCTCTTGTTGAACCATACAGAGTGAATCTCGAGGCCCAATTAAGAGGGTGTGCTGCCTGCATTTACCTTGAGCTTCGGCCACCAGTCTTCATAGCCGCCTGGTGGTGTAGGACCTTGTTGTTTTAGCATTCATTTGGATTATAACTGTATGTGATGGAGTTGAGGACACACGCCGGAACGTTGCCTCCGAGTGACCTGCAGCAGCCCAGCACTGGCTAGCCGAGTGTGAAGACTTCTGCTTGTCCTCCTTCCAAGCTTGGTACTAAAGCAACTAGCTGTGGGTCGGCCTTTGTACATAAAGATACAGATATCATAATAATTAATAATAAGAATACTATTAAATATCAAGGCAACTATATCTTGTTATAAAGCAGCACTTATGTCACTTAAAATGTTTTCATTTACTTTTTCGCAAAGGAGGCAGGGAGGGATGGAGATGGTCCCAAGCTGTCGATACAATTTTTAAAATACAAAAGTATCTGGGTCATTTGCACTGCCTCTCTATTCGGACTTTTTATTTTTTATTGAAAGTCTTTCTTTTCATGTTGATTCCCTGCCTCAGTTTCCATGTTCAAAGAGGGAAATTTTAAAAAACTGGTCACATTATCATTTTTTAAAAGTTCAACATTTGGAATCCACTCCCAATGCTGGATTCAACAATAAAGTGTTCGAAAAAAAGTGAAACTTTTCTTTTACCTGATACTAGAAAAAGTACAGCTCTTGTAACCTAAATACATGTACAGAAATAATATCTGGTTAAGTATTTGTACAGCCAGCGGCAAAAGTTGTCACCACATCTGCCAAGCAATGAATACAGTATGGAAATATAAGCTCGTAAACTGTAAAACCAGAGATATTTATTAATTTGCCCCCTGGATATTGTAATTCTGTAAGAGGAATGTGTTTGTTCAAAGATTATTTTTCATGTTATTCTTCAAGAAGAGCCGAGGGAGGCGACAGGACTATTGCCGCCGACTGTACATAAAATGTTCAAGTAAAGCATATTAGGAAAACACTTTTCTCCATTTTAACAATTGTGTACAATGCAAAACTGTTGTAATTACAGCAATAATCTTTTTGAGTTTTGTAAATGCAGACCTTACAGTACCCTGTGTCAATGTTCTTGGGTCTGATTAATTTTATTAGAACTTCCACCATGCTTTACTAATGTTAATCTGAATCCCATATGGCTCCTATTGCCTGATAAATTAAATTTTATTAGAACTTCTACTATGCTTTACAAACGTTAATTTGAATGCCATATGGCTCCTATTGCCTGGTACATTACATGAAGGTCTGTCCACACCAGGCAGTGTCCAACAAGCAAAGAATGTGATGCCTGATAGTCTAGACACTTGGACAGACCTTTAGTTAATATTCTCCCTTCCCGGAGGATGCAGTACTGGACAGGTAGTTCAGTACAGTGGAAAAATTTGTCACATGCATCAAGGCACCGGTTTGGTAAATTACAGTACGGTAGAGCTTTGACAATATATTATAATGGGAACAATTTTAATTACTTGCTCATAACCCCCAGTGTGCTGTACAACCTAGCTTTGCAGAACTACTGTACTTATTATTTTGTCCAGTTTGCAAGTTAAGGCTCATGGTTGTACAGTCGCAGTCTATTGTAATTATACCTGTCGATTTTTTTACTTTTTCAAAATTATGTAATTGCATCAAAACTATGAAGAGATTAATATCAATTTCCTTTGGCCCACTGTTAAGAGATATCCTGAACTATCTACGTCGATGAATTTGTAAACGTAGCAAGAGAAATAATGTTTTTATCACAATTTTTTTTTCCCTAAAGAAATCGACATTTAAAATTATGGTGTAGCGACATCAAGCACCTTGCTCATCTCCCGCTTCACCTATAATGTCTACCTGTCGCCGGCGCCAGGTTAAAGGTCGCCGATGAGCGGTCGCTCGGCCACTCTGCCTGCCGCTTTTGACCTAGTAACATCTCCTGACCTGCCGTGCCCCCAGCCAGCTCCCTGACTACGCCACGCTCTCTACTCTACCTCCTGCAGCAACTACCTCTCTCACGGCAGGCGGGATTCTCCAGCTACAAGGTGCTTGCTACTACACAACCCTGTAACTTGCCAATAAATTGTTACCGTGTATAATTGAGTCTGTTCACCCCAATAGTAACGCAACTCTCCTTGTTACTACAATTCCAGAATGTTTTTTAGCTCCTCATGAATTAAATCCCAGTCTGCTGCTGCAGTCTGTCTCATTGCTTAGTTATGAGGAATTAATTAACAGTTTTTATTCCCCCCAGCATACGTACCGAGTTACATGACCTAATATGGCCCAGTTTGGGTCCAGTTTGGGTGGAATTCCAATGATAATTTCCGGAACGCGTCAATATAGCCTAAATTTATTTACTACATATATGGCTCCCTGACTGTCTTGTTGTTGTATACGATGGTGTGGTACCGGTACGATGACTCCAGGAACAAACTACAGAGCCATCGTACAGTACCACACCATCGTACACACACACACACACCTATATGGAAGGAGCTTGTTTGTTTCGTGGCATGGTGAGGAGGAATCAGCTGAAGCCTCCCATTTTCATACACGATCACAAGGTCCTTTAAGGGAAAATTCTCTTGTGGATGAATTGGAAGGCCTACTGATTCCTCCAAACTATACCAGAAAGTAAACACACACACACAGCCACGCTCAATGGTACTAATAAGGGATATGTTGTTTCGTGGCATAGTTTGGAGGAATCGCACGCCTTCAAACTCACAAACAGTAGTAATATCAGGGTTAATGTTGATAAAGTCTACTGTCATTGCTACCCACGTTTCAGTATGTTATAGTCCATTCCAATAAGAACATCTGCTTTGATTTGTGCAAACACATCGATAGAGGTGACACCACAGAGCTATACACATAGAGCGATCGACCCTGTGTTATTAGATAGGGGAGGAGCACAGAGCTATAAACATAGAGCTCGCCACCCCCCCCCCCTGGCGTGTCGCCACCGGAAGTGGGTTGGCGGCCATGATACCTGCCCTTCCCCTCAACCCTTTGGCGCGCGCTTTGAACTCCCGTGCGTACTTGTATAGTATGTTTCTATCCACAGCTATTGACATTTCCCTGATTTGTAAAGCATTGTATCTTGTTATCTAATTATGCAGGTTTTGTTAAATCAATTAACAAGGCTAAGATAATGTCCATACGGAAAATTATGCAAAGAAATTAAACTTAAACTGGTTTATTAAACAAGACAAATATATATAACTGTAATCTGTCTCCCTCTCCCTCCACTTACCTTGCATACATACATACATATTACTCTAGTGTGACATACATACATATTACTCTAGTGTAACATACATACATATTATTCTAGTGTGACATGCATATATACTCACATATTACTCAAGTGTGACATACATACATACATACTGAACAATGTGAACATAAAATACTGATCATAATAGAGATTAAGTACGTTGTATATATATATTATAAGAAGGTGATTGTGGATGAGAGCCAACGATAGTTTTGTTTATCTAACTCATTTCACCTATTAACCGAAATGTATTTATATTTAATCAGCCATTCACTGATATATCGGTTAAAGAAATACTTATTCATATATTGTGAGTCACTATAATGTAGTTAATATACCATATCATCAATAAAAGACCGAATAAATGAAATAATATCTTACCCTGGCATAAGCTAACAGGCTGGCGGGTTGAGGGGATGGGCTATCTGTCATGGCCGCCAACCCACTTCCGGTGGCGACACGCCAGGGGGGGGGGGGTGGCGAGCTCTATGTTTATAGCTCTGTGGTTAAGCGCTCTATGTTTATAGCTCTGTGGTTCGTTTACGTTTACAGATGGTCGACTTGGATTTGAATTTTTCTTTCTTGTGTCTGTTTCACAGAGCTAAAAACCTAGAGCGCTTAACCCTGTGTTATTAGATAGGGGAGGAGTGTCACAAGTCGGCGGCCATTTTGAATAGCCCATTTTTATATTTAATTTATATTTAATCAGCCATTCACTGATATATCGGTTAAAGAAATACTTATTCATATATTGTGAGTCACTATAATGTAGTTAATATACCATATCATCAATAAAAGACCGAATAAATGAAATAATATCTTACCCTGGCATAAGCTGCCAGGCTGGCGGGTTGAGGGGATGGGCTATCTGTCATGGCCGCCAACCCACTTCCGGTGGCGACACGCCAGGGGGGGGGTAGCGAGCTCTATGTTTTTAGCTCTGTGGTCTGTTTATATGGTCAATACAACAGATGAACATGATTTGCATATATGAAATAACAAATGAGAATTTTCTTTGCATCTCAGGATCATACAATGAAGTTAATGAAGGGTTAATTTAAATGTTTATATCAATGAGTCAAGGGTTAAGGACAATGTTTGTTCAGCCAATCACGAGCTGGCAATGCAATGGTGCCATTTTACAGATCCTCGTTGTCAGATGAAATGAAATAGACTATAGTGACACTCCTGCTACTGTTGGGAGGGCGTATGATTTGTTTACATTCTCACCAAGCATTCAACCTTCAAAAAATATTTATATTTCTTCACTTAGCGTACATATTATATAAGCTAGGCTAATTTAGTTTATATCATTAGATTAAGCAGTAATTGTACAACTATAATACAATTATTAAAACTTTGGAGGGTAAAAAATAAAGTAATTACAGCGAGTATAAGTCGGAGAATATAGTCTAACGGTTTATACAACGTTTTACTTTATAAAACTCTCCTGAATACGATGGTCCTTTCATATTTTACGTAAAAAGCTGTATGGAAGAGAAATGGAAGAATTTGTATGGATATGTTGCATCTTGCTAAAACATGTCGACATGACTTGGTGGAGGGGGGAGAGAGGGAGGAAGGGGGAGATGGATAAAGTTGCCAAATACCACCAACATGAATATCATGAATATTGTTAGTATTTGTAGGGATATCAGTTAATTATGCTTATTTTTATCCACTTTAATCATTAGTTTAGGCAAAACATCGTTTATAAACATGTCAATCTATCGAAAATTAAGAATAGTACACCAAGCTATTGTAGACATGAACAAAAAAGTCGGAAGTTAATTAACATTGAGGTTACATGTTTACATTGCTTTACAATTTTGCCAAACCCATCAAGTTATCCTTAATCCAGTGTATTCAAGTTGGTGAATAACCCAGCTACCGTAATTTATAAGTGTATTTTCTTTCATTGAAGAAATTGGAGATCTTAACATATATAATCTATTTTAGCTTGTCTTATATATGTTTCTAAATGACTATTTGTAATAATGCATTATTCTAAGTTACGATATTGCCAACTTTTTAGGGTAATACTTAGTAATTTAGGGTAAAACTGGCTCGAATCTAGGGTAATCTTTTCGGAGCTCTTTATTTGTATATGCAGTAGAAAATGGTAACAGAACTTCTGAATTAATAATGTCTATTTTTTTCTCATAAATTATACCATTTTGAAATATTAAGTACCGTATCTGAATAATCCCACAAAAAAAATCCACAAAATAACTTCCTCTCTCGACATCCCCTCCCCGTAGCCTTACCTTTTCCCTAGATTTAGGGAAAAATCCCACAAATGGTAAAAGTCTTTCACTGTTACAGTGTTGCCAAAGGTTACCATCACTATATGTGTAGCCTGTAGGAGCCACAGATTTTGAGTCAGTGATTCTCTGCTGTTTGAGGTCTTCCTGCTTAGTAGTGCTTACGTAGCCATAGCTGAAAGTGACTGGGGTTTGATATGGATAGAAAGGTCTCTGTGCCACTCACCATCTTTTAGATTAATTTGTTGTGTGTTAATTGTGTTTCATTTTATAGTCTAGTGAGTATTTCACACTTATTATTGGCGGCCTTTAACCTTTAATGGTGTGTTGCATGGCGGGAATTATAATATTTGGCTAGTTTTGTGTTAGTTTTGGCGTGAGACTATAATTTGTAACACTGCTTCCTATAATTTGTAATACTGTTTCGTGGTAAACAAATGAACAGGTCACAACACAACAACAAGAAGAAGAGAGAAGGAAGAAGGTTATAATAATATTGACTTACATTATTATTATTAGTATTAAGAGTGTGTGACCATTAATACAACAACACACACAATGGCTGAAGCTGCTGAGAGGGAAGACAACAATACTACCACCACATTGAAGGATAAATCAGACGACAATGAAGGTGAGAATACGACAACAAGAATATAACTTAGAATAAATTAGTGGGTAAAGAAGAAGGTAAAAACATCCGGCAATAGAGTAGATATTTACCGAATATGGAATAAATTAGGGTATTTATTGAATGAATTACCGTTTTGTAGCAGTGTTGCCAGATCCGGCTAGGTCCCAGTATTTTGCCCTGGTCATTTTCTGTACTTTACCACGGTTATTTTCCGGTAGTTTGTCCAGGTTAGGTCCCGGTAGTCTGCCCAGGTTAGGTCACGGTAGTCTGATGCGGTCTAGGTTAGGTTAGGTCAGGTCAGGTAAGGTCAGGCTAATTTCAAAATGCCCCATTTGAATATGCCCTATCTTGGAAATGGGGCATTTGCAGAGAAAATGCCATAGAAGAAAATTGTCTAAATAAGTGGGTAATGAAGGTAGAAAAACCGTACCCAATAACGGTAATTCTTTCAATATTTACCCAGTACAGTATTAACAAGGCAGTCTTTCCCTCCCTGTTGTTTTGTAATGTGTTGTAAAGTTGACGGTGAAATTCATGAATCACGCCTTCAAGCAATTGCCTTTTATTTTATTTTGGATCATCTTGGAATGCCATTATGTATTTGGTTGTTGAGATTATCAAATGTTTTCTAAAGTCTTATGCAGTACCGTACTGAACTCTATAATTGATGATATTTTTTTTTTCTGCCCTTAGAAAAGTGAAAAGGAAAGTTGAGAAGCCCACTTAATGTTTTATCCAATGAAATGAAGAGAGTGAGAGAGCTACAAAATCATAGCCTATTTCATTCAAGATCTTGTCATATTGCAATTGAAGGATGTGAAATCATGTCCAGTTTTGTGTTACTGAAATATTCTTTTATCTATAGATTATTCTACCCTTGGGCCCACAGGAAATGACAGCAGTAAGGGAGCATTGGAGCAGCAGAAGGAAGGTGGAGAGGAAGAGGAAGAGATGGAGTGTGCAGTTTGCCTGCAAAAGTGTGTCCACCCTGTTCGCCTCCCCTGCTCTCACATCTTTTGTTTCCTTTGTGTAAAAGTACGTTGATGTTGGTTACTCTTTTATAATGGGAGAAGATACAGTACAGTTTAACAAGTAAGAATATTGCTCTTGTCTCTTTTAGAGCCAAAAGCAATACCTGACCAGATTTTAAAAGATGACAATGAAACAGGGTATTTAGATAGATATTGAAGAGTAAAATTTACAAGAGATTTTCCATTTTATTCCATTTATCATGGCTTGCCTAATCAATGGCAATTTAGATGGAAGTAGTGGAAGTGGATTAAAAATCTGCTAGCTAACTAGCAAACATAAAAAATATGTGATACCCTGCCTGGTATTGGCTAAAACATGGCTATATGTGAGCAGAACAAACTACTGATACGTACAGTTCACATCATCATAAATGACCTAGTTTTCATTCTTCAAGGTTGTTGAAATATTTGATAAGGGTTTAAAGGGGGAAGGACCATCCCAAATACCCAAGCACCGTAGCATCATAAAGTCTAGCATTGGCATAACTCCATAATTCTGTATCATATATTATCATCAGGGTGTGGCCAACCAGAGCAAACGGTGTGCCATGTGCCGGCAGGAGATTCCCGCAGACTTCCTTGACCACCCCACACTGCTTTCAGCCATTGAAGCAGAGAAGGAGGAAGTACTGCCTGGGGGTTACCAGTGGTTCTATGAAGGTCGTAATGGTAAGCCACAGTAGAATTTTAGTTTGTATTGGTTTGGTTGTTCTTCACCCCTTCTTTCCATTGCACTCAAACCTCGATTTTGCGGACCTCGAATTCCCGGATTTCGGATTTTCTGGACTTTGTATGGCCGTGGCCAAGCTTGGGCATTTGGGTGTCCTTGGGCTAGTTTATGGCCTGAATTCAGAGGGCAGTGACTCAGCTGAGCACCTCTGGTAAGGCTAAAAGCTCCAGAAACAACATTGCATCACTCTACTGAGTCTACACGATAGGTCGGTAACCTCACCAGTGACCATTAGTTGTCTGGCCTGGCAAAAATAGCACTGCCACACTAAATATACAACATTTGCAAAATATCCACATTGTATTGCAAGAACAGCTGATGAAAAATTGTCTTTTTGCACTACAGTACTTTTTATATGCATTGAAGTGACGATGTCATGAGCTGTGACATGTCATCACTTGAATGAGTCTATCCACAATGGCCGTGGTCTATCTTCCTGGTGTGTTTCTGCTCTAGCCTCTAGTTACAAACAATAGCCTGAGATACACTTGTATTCTGACCGTGGTTCTCTATCCATCCATATTCAATCTTTCGCAAATCTGTGTGTGATTTTTATCATCATGGTGCCACTCATTAAGAAGAAAATTAAGATAAGTTTGGATACTAAATTGAAGATTATAGAATTGAAGAAAGGAGGTAGAGGTAATTCTGCTATCGGTAGTTAGATAGGTGTAGGAGAATCAACTGTGAGAATGATTTTAAAGAGCAGTGATTAAATCCTTCAAGCTGCCATAGTAGCCTTTTATCTACCTCAGATACCACCCCCTCCATCCTCCACACAAATCCCTGTCTACATTCGAGTCACAGAAATAAAGATTTAAGTGAGTTTTACAAACAATGCTTTCTTATCTTATTATACAATGTTTCTACTCGTACTTAGGCCTACATGTGTTTAAGTCATATCCGTAAAATGATGGAGGCAAGTTGGGTAAAACTGAAGAGTAAATGTAATTACCAGTGGGGAAGTGCCCACCATTTTACATTAAATACATTGAAACAATTGTTTGATTTTTGCGACGTTTAATATTGAGCAAAAAAAATTCGACTATTTTCTCGTAGAATAGGAGGATGGACTGTATGTGCAGCAGCTTTCATGTGGAGTGATTGTGTGTGGGCGTGAGCTTGAACATATTTGGTAACTGGTAACAATATTGGTAATCTTCGGACTTACCTAATTCCTGGACGCCTCTTTCCCCCTAATAGTCCGTGAAATCGAGGGTTGGGTGTACTTCTAGTATCATCACATTTCTTGTTGACTCCCTCCCTTGCATTGCACTTTCAGTATGTAATTTTTGCACCCTCTGGTCCATGTCTTCACATCTAACCACAGATACATACTGAATAGTTTCACTCCTGCTCATGGGAGACTTTGTGGTGGGGCTAGTTCATCACCTAGTCTTTGGTAGAATAATCTGGAAATCTTTTTATTTATCAGTATGTATAAGCTCTGCTCTTTTCAGTTTGGTATCCACATTATCTCACATGAATTTGATAAGCATGAATCTAATGTTTGGTGTCATATTAATACTATGTATTATATAGTTGGTGTTTTTATCTCAATGAAATACTATAATTATAGTATTGGGTAATAGTTTTTGTATATCATGCATGCTTAATTGGTAATAGTTCATGATATAATTTAAGTTGGTTTTACAATATGTAGAATGTCTTTTAGGTTAACTTCATAACTTTACCATGAGCTTTGTCACTTAACTTTTAAAGCTTTCCCTGCTTTCCCAGTTTACTTGCTTGTTAGTGCTATTACCCTGGTGAAATTGTGGTTGAAAGTACTGTATGAGAATATTCTTGCATATGTATTTGTGTGTTTATGTATACTCGTATGTACCAGAGACAGTGGGTGTGTGGGAGTGTATTTATACATGTGAGCACTGTATAGAGTGATAAGGGCCACACATATGAGGGTAGAAGGGTGGACAAGCAGGGCACTGACTGAGAGAGTCCACCACAACTGTCCCACAGGCTGGTGGCGCTATGACCAACGCACAAATACAGAGATCGAGGAAGCTTACTCACAGGGGATGACCAGTGTGACCCTGCTCATAGCTGGCTACAACTATGATATTGACTTAAGCACCATGAGACAGACTCGGTCAGGTTGTCCAGGACTCCGTAGGCGAATCAAACGAGATGGAGCAAATGTAGCTGCCAAAGGAACAGCCGGGATCTCTTCCAAAGTGCTGACCGGCTCACATCCATCTCAGAACAAAGGACGCAAGAGGAAGCGCACCAAAAGATCATAAATGGGATTATAATGTAGGCATGTGCAAGTTTAATCTTAAACGTTTTCTTGATATATTTCTCTATCTATGATAGCCCAGCCATGGGCTTTTATAATCCTTAGTGAATTGACATGAGACTTTTATTTTACCTTATAAAGTGAGGAAAACAGTTTATGTTCATAAGTAATTGTAATTATTTTTAATATGGTTTTATGTCAGTGTTCAAATGAAATATATCTCTCTGCCTTCATTACTTCTGTAGATAGTAATGTACAGTAGTTCCTTAATGTATTCATAAGGTTTGAGGAAAATGTTTTACAGGACAGTACCGTACTGTTTTTTAAGCAACTCCTAGATATTGGACACAATGCTTGCATGAATAACTTTTTAAAATTTCCACTTTCGTTTCTTGTAAGCATCTGAAAATTTATTACTTAGGGTGAGGTGTATGGAATGTGAAAGTAGACTGACCAAGAAAGATATATTCAACCACTCTTATGACAAATGTACCTGATTGGATTTAAACAATGCCGGGAAACAGACTGCCTTGGTAAACCAGTAGCATAGTTTAGGTGAATCCGTAATATTTCCATTTGCCCACAAAAAAAATGAACTTATCTCTAGACCTAAGGGAGGATGCCACAGTTACCAAATTAACTTTTTTCTCATATGAAGAGAAATGTGGTATGAGTGAGAAGGCAATTGGTGTTGAGTGATTGAGAAGGTGAAACAAAATGCATTGAGGTGGTTTGGACATGAGAGAATACAAGGAGAAGAGTTTTCAAAGAAGGCATTAGGGAGTGGGATTGAGGGACATATTGTGGAAGGGAGGGTTTGCCCAAGAAGGCAAGAGGTGTTGGAACAGGGAAAACTGGAGATTCTACTGCTGTGGCCTCCTTCATGGGGGGAGTTCCTTGAGGGCGAGAGGCTCAGAATTGTAGACATAGGCTGTTTATATTTTTATTAATACTGTACTGTATTAGGTTTTTTGCTAGTGGTTTAAGAGCATGACAACAATCACTGTGCTTTCATATTTCTCAAAAAAAAAAAAAAAAAAATATTTTCAAATAAATTTACACAACTGTGTCAGTTGTAGAAAAATAAAACCATGACAAAAAACAGACTGCCTCACTATACAATTAGGGAACTGATTTGTAGTATAGTTTGGAGGAATCAGTAACCCCCCAAACAAAATCTTATTGTATTTTATTGAGTACAGTACAGTATACTGTGCTTGATGGTAATATTTTGTTGGAGAATAAAGGATTATGAAATAAAGTAACTATGTTTCTTTATTAATCTGAAATGAAGAAAATATTTCATTAAATGTATGTAAAATTTGGTTAGTTAGTCATTTGAGTTCATTGCACCTTTAATAAAAAAA
The DNA here is from genome assembly GCA_033782935.1 of Petrolisthes cinctipes. NCBI lineage: Eukaryota > Metazoa > Arthropoda > Malacostraca > Decapoda > Porcellanidae > Petrolisthes > Petrolisthes cinctipes. The sequence goes on from JAWQEG010006509.1 coordinate 68,203, forward strand.
ATATTCCACTGATGACTTTTATTCAGTCATTAAGGCTCTATTATGATAATAATTAATTAGATCTCCATCTTCTCAAACTTTCACATTTAAATGTCTAAGCCACATGTTATGTTTTAGTGTTGTTGTACTAGAGTGTTTGAGTTGTATTTTCTACAATCACTACAATTTCTACAATCTACAATATTTTTCTAACTACTGTTCAAAATTCAAGGTTTATAGCAAATAGTTTCATCCATTTCATAGCTCTTTAGCCCTTCAGCAAGTCAAAGCCCTATACAGTATTCAGTTACCTATAAAAGTAAGGCACAGAACAGTTATGTAAAAGAACAGGATCAAATGGATCTCATTATCCATTGGTAGAACTATTTCTTTTCAAACCTTTAATTTTGTTCCCATGGCATTCCTCCAGTAAATGCTGAAAATGTAGTAAATGTTGTAGTTTGTCAATGAATATTCATGACACTTATACATTGTGGAGAGGGGTACCACTCACTACATGGTATATATGGCATAGCTCTGAATTAATTTCCATTTCTTTCATTAATTTGTAATGTATTAGTCTGTGCCATAATAATTTTTTTACTTGTCAAAGTATATTCTCTTAATACATAAGTTGTTGTTTATGGGATTATGGAATGAAATTTTAGTCTTTCAACATCAAGTGCTTCACTCTGATAAAAAGATAATCTTTTGTCATTTATTTTTTTCTATATTGAGGAAGGTGAGGATTAATGGCAAGAGGCTTGCTTAATGTCCTCACTTGTGCAAAGAAAATTGAGTGAGAGAGGTCTCAGTAATTATTTGCACTTAACATTTATACAACTCGATATGGTGCTGTAGTTATCTGCAATTTATAAACACGGGTATCTACTCAAACTTGAATGAAATGTTTGCCAGCTTGAAGGAAAAGGAACCTCTTCACCATTTTAACAAATAAATGTACTTGGACCTCCTTCATAACACACTTGCTACCAGATGTGATGCCTCATTGTTACACATTCTTCTCTTTGCATTGCCTCAGTTACAATAATTTGGTGAGTTCTTACTCTGAAGTGCTATAATGCCATTTCTTTCTTGTTCTTCCAGTCTTTTATTGTGTTGACCCAGTTTCTCCCCTCTTGTGCCTTTCAACACATTTACACTGCACTGTAATCTCATTCAACTCATTTTTCTTAATCAACAGCATTAGTGTCATACTTTTTTATTTATGTGATTCATGTTTTGTTTACTAGGTGTGCATTTTATTAATCTCATAATTTTTACCACAAAATATATTCAAAATTACTGTCATTTAGTTTTTCTTCCCTATACATTATTACAATATGCCCTGCATACCCTTGATTTTCATTTTACCATCTATACTCATCTTACTTTCCCTGCAGGTTGGTGGCAGTATGATGAGCGGACAAGCCAGGAGCTGGAGGCAGCATATGGGTCTGGCCAGCGAGCATGTGAGGTGTTGGTAGCTGGGTTCCTGTACATCATCGACTTTGACCGCATGGTGCAACTGCGTAGGAACGATCCCAGCCGCCGCCGCCGGATCAAACGTGACCTCAGCTCCATCCCCAAAAAGGGCGTAGCAGGCATCAAGCTCCCTAGTCAACTGGAGGCAGAGTTGTCCGCACTGCACACAGCCGCACATGCCATACACATTCCCAGAGACTCAAATGAACAGGGGGATATGCTGGGCTCCTCTGTGGGAAACAACAACAATAACGACTTATGTCCCCGGACACCAACAGCCCCCAGCAACACCCCACAGACACCTCATACTCCCAGTGCAGCCTCCAGCAGCAGTACCTCCCCAGACACCACTGACCCAACACACCCCCACCATGCCTTGGCTCCTGACCTCCACCACCACCACCACTACCACCATCACCTCCCTCATCACTACCATCACCATTACCATCATCACCACGTCCCTCCTCACAACCACCATCATCAACCACACCACAATCAGCAGCAGTTACAGATCCCACAAGCATTGACCGAGACCCCACACAACCAGAACCCAGAGCCACCGCCTGCACAGGCTGCACAGGCTTCCATCACTGAACCACCATCGGATCCAGAACAGCAGCAGCGAACGGATCTCGAGGCAGCCGTTTACCAGATGGACCAGCTCTCCCTCACAACTGACACCCCAGAGTTCTACCCTTTAGATTCTACAGAGGATTCAGCTGAGGAAACTGAGCAATACCACCTCACACTTTCTTCTGAAGAAGATGAGAACCTCTGATGAAATGCCTGTGATGTCTCTACCCCTTAAGGATATTTTGCTAGCTTATTTTATATTACTGTCATGTGTCTGTGTTTGCGTATATAACAGGAGTCCAAGGACAAACTTTTCTTTACTTACAGGTAGTATTTACTATGTTTTATTCCTTGCCAAATTTTGCTAAAGTATTTTTAAACATCATAATAAAATATGTGTTATTATTTTATTTTAAAATGTTGATCTATATTAATGTGTGAATGACTAGCATTTAAAGTTTACTTAAGGACAATGTACTGCAGTATATTTATCGTGAAATATAATTGTAAAGGAAACCTGTGTGAAGGGGCTTGAGAAAGGTTGTATACCAATCTCTTGCCTTATTCCAGTTAAGATAAGGATATATTCCTCATGCCTTGACACAGTTTATGGAATACTTGGAATATGATTCGTGTTTACTGCTGTAATTCCAAAGAACTATTTTTATCTTTTGGATGATAACTTATTTTACAATTACTAAATGGAGTACCATTAATGCTTTGAATATCAGATAGTTTATCGATTGAACATAATGTAATTTATTGAGAGAATAAATTTTATTGTGAAATTTCTGTATAATTCAGGGATATCCCTGCAGGGAGCCAGGGATTGGATTTTTGTGTGTGTTTTAGTGCTGGATTGAGGTCTAGTGGGTGTAAGTACCAGGTCAGGGTCATGTGATGCATCCTGCATCTGGTAAAACCATGGAGGTTTATCTTTCATGCATTGTAAAACTGCATGGGAATGGGTCAGCTCCTTTTCCCTTATTTTTTCAAGCTAATGTATTCCAGCCTTGGACTTCTTCACACTGAAGTGAGGAAATAGATGTTACCTTATCTTTTTAATGGTTACCATGTGCAGACTTCCCATAGGGGCATATTGCCTACGAAGATGTGAGCAACACTTAAAGGGTTTTGGTTCCTCTTAAGACTTTAGCCACTCTTTCAATTCTTCGGCTTTTCCTCCTTTCCTTCTCCCTATGGGGGTAGGGGGGGGGGGCATTCACTGCAGTGATATGGGCACTACTATAAGGGTTTTTACACATCTTCAGGTCAAGACACTCCACTTTCATTTTTCACCTATCCCTCTTTTCTTTCTACTTTCTTCATGCTTGCTGTCCTACCTCTTTGTCCTACAGGGTCTTTCTGGTGTAGGGCAATCTTTCATTCTCAATTCAAATCCTATATGTATAGTATAAATATGAATGGAATGACAAGTGGTTACACAAGAAGGTGTGTACAGTTTCATGATGTTTTACATATTGCTGTGAGTTCCTTTAAAAGTGGTTAATTAAGAATTGGAAAGGTATGGAAGGGAGGCTGTTATGGCCATATATAGCCAAACACAGTATAGGATAGGAAACTTATACATTTTTCTTAGATAATTGAAGAATTAGGTGGAAGGTAAAGAATGGAAAGCCTTTGAGTTACTTACTGCTTGCTGTCCCTCCTCTCTGTATCACCCCATTTGGTACAAGCTCTTTCTAGCCTAACATAGGCTTCTTTTCCACCCCCTTTATTTTAGGTTAGTGTAGATAACAGAAATTTGTGGTAGGCTAAGTATTGTAAGGACTGAGAAGGAAAAAAATTAAAAGTTTAATTTTGAGATGAGCTAATGAATGTCTGATGCTGAAAATAAAAAGGATAATTAAATTGGTAGTGAGAGCGCAGGAATGAGATGTAACTGGTATATTGTTTATTGATAAAAAAAAACAGTATATTGTGGCTATAAGGTCGACTAAACTGTTCTAGCATATTACTAAACTTTTTCAATGTCATTTTACCGTACCGTAGTGAATGATTAACGAACACAACAATCGTAAGTCACGTGACGTCATTGTTTACATCAGCTGCTATCTTCTTCTGACTTGTGGAGGCTGGAGGGAAGGGGTAGGGTCTGGTAGGCAATCACATTTTACTTTCACTTTACCAAACAATAAGCTGCCAAGAAGAATTATTGCCAGAAACCAGAACCACATGCCGTCTATTACAAGGTATATAATACAATGAACTGTGGTGTTGTGAGACTATGGGTCGTATTCAAGAACATTCATACGTACGATATTGTGGTACTGGTACGATATGGCTTCGTTGTTTGTCTATGGAGCCATCGTATACACCACGAATGTTCTTGAATACGCCCTTATGTAATTAAGAGCTTTGGTTGAGGTTAATGTAGTTGGTAGTGTGTAGTCTGTGTATTTTGTCTGTAGATGTCTGTTGTGAAGTGTATTAGAGAGAGAGAGAGAGAGACTATCGCTGGAACTGAAGTAAATATATAACAAAAAGACAAGGGTAGATAATGTGCTAAGATTTACAAACATGAAGTACTTACCAATTACCTTAATTATTCCTCTGCCAGGTACTCAGTTAAGACTGGAGCAATCTCTGGAATTAGGTTAAATTAGGGGTATACCCTTTAGTAGTGGGAGCGATGATTATTCACAATATTTTAAGTACCGCTTACTGGATCTCTAGATTACTTTGATTACTTATATTAAAAGTGTCAAGGATTGCATTTCATAAGGTATACAGTTGATATAATATTAATATTACCACGTAAAATGAGATTGGAGTTGATGTGTGGCGTGCAGTGTCCCTTACATTGAAGGGCAAATGATTCCTCAAAACTATTCCAGGAAATGGACTTATACTTTATTGTATGAGGAGTTTTGTAACAAAATTATTCAGAATTATTCAAAATTATTCAATACTATTTCAGAAGAAATAATAACCCCTTTATTTGCCCATAAGGAATTCTTGGAAATGTCACCATCATTATTATGTTGAGTGATGTTTGAATTGCCAAAAGCTACTCCATGAGGTTACCTGTAAAAGCGTCTAAAAATATTAGATAATTTTACCATCTTTATGTATTTTGGGTGTAGTGAATGTTGTAGTGTTAATGTAACTGGTGAGTGATAAGGTTTTAGTAGCTAATATAGATGTAGCATTGAGTTGTTCTGATGATCATGTTCATTACTCTTCTGGTGTCATGGGGAATGAATATTGTAACAGCTGGTGAGTGATGTGTTTCTAATAAGGATAGATAGATAGATTAATAGAAAATAGATATCAGTGTTGTTAACCAACAGTGAGTTTTGTGGTGGTTAGTGAGTAGTTTTTGTAGTTCACATGTGGGTGGGCGTTGTCAGTGATAATTTTCTAAAGAGACACGAGGAATGGTGTTGACACAGGGAGGACAGCGATGGCGTGGTGGCAGCAGGTGTTGGCAGTGGACGCTAAGTTTAACAATCATCGTGCCCCAGCTACCCCAGGCTTCAGTAAGTGCATGTTGGCTACCTCACTACTCTATCTTACTTATTCCTCACACTCTCATTCATACCACTCCATACTTGTACACTCCTCCCCATCCATATCACTCAACCAGTAACTGTACTGTACAGTATACTTGATAAAGAAAAGCTATTGGTGTCATTTCTGTTGTAGCATAGGGACTGTATCAGACTGAGATATAACTGTCTGCCTACTTTGTGTTGGTCTTCCAGTTGTGCAAAAGTGGCTATATCATATGCTTATACCATGTATATGCATTAACAATACTAGTCAATGTGGCCCTCTGTGCAGGTCATTTGGCTAGGCCCTGCGGCCAGACGGGATTTTTGAACCATTATTAAGAAAATAGAATAGCCCAGATCGGCTTAGATAGGAGTGTGTAACATACAGTACTCTGTATGTGCAGATCCTCATTTTGCACTTCACACTCAACACTGACCACCCTCACACCCATATCATATACTGTATATCACACACAATCTCATTGCTGTCATCACCATTTCATTCTGTTAAGCCTAATGCTTCTCATAGGGACTCATTTTCACCTCACATAGCCTCTACTGTTGTGACCTGTTTCATGACCATGTTTAATGCAGTAATTAATGTTTTGTATTCGCTTTTATCGACAAACTATTATTGATTTATGATATATTTAAAGCAGAGACTGTAATGATTTAGTAAGCGAATATTTGCCATAATTTTGTGCTTCCATCTGATTGCAGGAAAAGAGATTCTCAAGCTCTGTGCTCTCTTTCACAAATCACAAAGAGAACCAAAAAATACCAAATACTTTCCAGTTTCTGTGATTTTTCTTAGAGGAATCCCAATGACAATTAGGATAGTATTTACACCTTATTTATGTAATGTTCGTATGTTGCTGTATTGTGTTTTCAGAGACACTTTACATTCGGCGACGCAGCCAGCTTCTTCGAGACTCTGCCCGTGAGGAGGTGGGTTGTGCTGCATCTTGCCCTAGAGTTGCAGACCTGTGATAGTAATATGTTATGTACAGTAATGTTATATTTCCATCAGGGTGTACAGTAAAGGACAAAGTTGATTTAGTATTATATTGGGTAATTTTTTTTTTAGTTTTTCATACAAGTGGCATACCTGGATTGCTGTGCCTTAAGTATGTTTCCTTTTAGGTTGAATTTAAATGTTCTGGTACTAAAATTTATCTCGTGCTTTCAACTTATAACCAAGATGTTTATTATTTTTGCATTATTTCTTCCTCTTCATGTGTGGTGAAACCCAAGGAGCGAGAAGGTAGTGTGCGAGGATACCTAAGAGTACGTCTGGCCCTCCTCCAACACCGCTACTGTCTCACCCTTGACCAACTCAGTCTCAAGAGTCGCTCAGCCAGCCTCCGCTCTAACTCCAGGCTTACCATTGAGGTAGAGCAGTAATTGAGAATAGGAGGAATTATGTTGGCCAATGGAATTGTAAATGTTAGATATTAGCATCTGTGAATGGCATATTTGTGTTTCTAGTGTGAAATTCAAAATTTATCTGATGGGATTTATGTCTCCTGAGGATTCATATAAAAGTCATCACTGTTTCACCTGTAGAACATCAGAAATTTCCAATATAAGTTTTTTGGTGTTAATCCAGGTACATTCTATGGATATTGAAATCAATTTCCATGGATTAATTTAAGTGTGTTTTATCCTTTGGACATCAGGAGTGGTTCCATTCAACTTGAAGTTTATCAAGAAACATTTTCTTTTGGTACTTAGAGAGAAACGCAAATATTTTCAGGCATTGTTTGATAGCTACAGAGCCTTTGCTGTCATCTACAGTTTAAAGTTTCTGAATCCTTCAAACTATCCCAAGAAAACCTAGGGAAAAGTGTGGAAATGTTGTTTGATATTGGGATGTATAGGAATCAGTATAGTAGTATTAAGTGCTCCCCTAGCAACACAGGCCCTTTAGTACTATTACTTTGTGTATTGTTCAGGGAGAGTCCCCAAAGTGTCACAGCCGCAACATGAGCTTGGCAACATCTCAGGCTCTGGGGTGTGGCCAGGGTGAGAGTCGGGTTGCAGCTTCAGGGCCAGGCAGCACAGTGGTACCAACCCAACGTGCAGAGGCATCCAGGGCCATAGTGGGTGGCACCTCCATTGGGGAAAATTATGCTTTCTCTGGCGTACACCACATCTTTGACCAGGTCAGCCTCAAACACAATTATTTTATTGCCTATTTTTACTGTATCACTATACTGTACAATACAGTATATTATTTGTGTTTTAGTGAATAGATCATTTTTTCATTCATTCCAGTCAATAATTTAAGAATATATAAGATTGTTTTTCTCTTACAGTACAGATACATTAGTTGTAATTTCCTCTGATTTGTATATACTGTATTTTGGAAGTGGACTCCTTACCTGTGTAAACTCCTGTAGAATCATAGAGGCGTGTGTGGCTTGGTAATCTTTGTAATTTGTAAGAGGCATGAAGGAACAACAGAAGAGAATGGAAATGGAAAGTATTTTACTGAAAGCAAGGTTGAAAGTGATGGGAATGTGTGAAACAAAAATGAAAAGAAATTAATCTAATGAATGAGATTATATAAAATGTGTTATAGTGTATGTGAAAGGCATTTTAAAAGTGTGGGCTTTTTGAGTGACATGACTTTTTACTCTTTTTTTTTTATTATTATTATTCTCCTAATTGTACAGTGCAAATTAACTGTGCCAAACTCAACCCTTGCAGCACAAAGAGAGTGTTCCAATGGTGAAGTTTGCACACAATGATGCTGGTCTGCTGGGCTGTTGTTCCCTAGATGGTTCCCTCTCCATCTGTCAGGTGTTGGAAGGCCAGCCACATGTTGTACACACTCTGCGGCACCACACAGCAGGCGTCACTGGTGAGTTACCACTTAGGCCAGTTGCTGACACTGAATGTAGTTTTCTGTTACTAATACAAGACAATTTTACATGGAAGCATCCCATTCATCTCAAGGATGGAAGCTGCTTTAGTTAAACCTCAATTAATCAGTATCATACATCTGTACTGTGTATATACATCTTAGTATAGTAATACTGAACTACTTTGTATGTGACAGGAAAACTCCATTGTCTTAAGAGTTAATATAAAATGACACAGTAATGCCCATGTGCCCCGATCCAGGTTTTGACTGGTCCGCCACCAATGACCTCCTACTGTCTTGTGGTGAGGACGGAACCACATGCCTCTGGAGTTCAGCCTCGGGAGAATGTCTGCGTTCTGTGGCTGACCCGGCCGGTGGAAGAGTCTTCTCGTGTGTCTTCCACCCACTCAACTCTAACTGGGCCGTCGTATCCTTTCTTATACAAGCTTTAATTTATTGTTATTTGCTTCGTACTTTTCTCCAAATAGCACAAGTCATGCAATATTGACGCCAAAGAAACTCTACCTTGGTTTAATTTTCAATCTAAATTTTACTCTTACTGGCCAAGCCTTAACTCGTGCATCAGCTTGGTAACTCACGTGGTCTGGTGCAGGTGCTGAACATATCAACAGGTCACTACCCTAAGGGAGGCACTAGCAGGGTAGCCGGGCAGGTCACAGCACTCACCTTTGATGCTTCTGGCAAGACACTTTGGGCTGGAGATGATAAGGTATGAAATGTGACACAGGGAAAGGTGAAACTTAGGGAAGAAGATTATTAACCAGAAGTCACAATCATACAACAGTTAGAAATTTCAATTTCATGGATATTACAAAATAAGTATTGTCAGGATGAAATTAATTAATAACTGGTACAGTATAGTGAATGTTGTAGAATTAACAGAAAATATAATAGAATTGTGTACAAGTGTGAAAATATCAGATACAACATTAAGAGACCTTATGGGTAAAATGATGGGTTCAGCTTCATTTGCATTGCATATCACCAATAATAGTATCATACAAATTTGCCATAGAATCATAACTGTACTACTGTACTGTATTGTACACTCGCGGTCAGAAATTGTGTCCTGATCCCTTGGCACAATGTATCGCAACTAGCCATGCTTTGATGATTCGAACAAATATGTGTTGTAGGGAGACGCACAGTTGTTCGAACCTTATAAAAAAAAAAAAATTATAAAATTTTTTTTTATTAAAAAAAAAACTTTTTATAACAAATTTTATAAAAAAAATGTTATAAATTTTTTTTTTATAATTTTTTTTTATAAAAAAAATTAAAAAAAATAATTTATAAAAAAAAATTTTAAATTTTTTTTTATTACAAAAAATTTATAAAAAAAATTATAAAAAAAATTTATATAAAAAAAATTATAATTTTTTTTTATAATTTTTTTTATAAAAAAAACATTTTTATAAAAAAAAATTATAAAAAAAAAAATTTAGAAGCAAAATTTTATATATAAAATTTTTTTTATAAAAAAAATATAATTTTTTTATATATAAAAAATTTATTTAAAAAAATAATTTTATAAAAAAAAATTATAAATTTTTTTTTTATAAAAAAAATTATATAAAAAATTTACATAAAAAAATGTTATCATAAATTCTTTTATAATTTTTTATAATTTTTTTTTATAAAAACAAAAATTATAAAAAAAAAAATTTATAACATTTTTTTTATAAAATTTGTTATAAAAAGTTTTTTTTTTAATAAAAAAAATTTTTATAATTTTTTATAAATACTGTTTGAGATTTTTAAATAAAAAAATAAAAAAATTGTATAATTTTTTTTTATAATTAAAAAAATTATATAAAATTTTTTTTATAAAAAAAAAATTTATCATAAATTTTTTATAAAAAAAATTTACAAAAAAAAATTATAAAAAAGAATTATATTTTTTTTATAAAAACAAAAATTATAAAAAAGAATTATATTTTTTTTATAAAAACAAAAATTATAAAAAAAAAATTTATAAAAAAAAAAAAAAAAATAGTATAAAAAAATTTGTATAAAAAATTATATAAAAAATTGTATAAAAAAATTTATAACAAAAGTTTTTTATAATTTTTTTATTTATAAAAAAAAAAATTATACATTTTTTTTTATAAAAAAAAAAATTATACATTTTTTCTTATAAAAAAAAATTATACATTTTTTTTATATAAATTTTTTTTTATAAATTTTTCTTTTTTATAGATTTTTTTATAACAAAACATTTTTATAAAAAAAATTATAATTTTTTGTAATATAAAAAAATTATAAAAAATAATTTTTATAAAAAAAAAATTACATAAAAAAAATTATAATTTTTTTTATAAAAAATAATTTTTATAAAAAAAAAATTACATAAAAAAAATTATAATTTTTTTTATAAAAAAAATTTTAAATTTTTTTTATAAAAAAAAAAGTAAAAAAAAAATTCAATTTATTTTTATAAAAATTAATTCATAAAAAAAATGATAAAAAAAAATTATAAAAAAAATGTATACTTTTTTTTATAATTTTTTTTTATAAAAGAATAAATAAAAAAAAAAGTATAAAATAAAAATTATAAAAAAAAATATAAAAAAAATTTATAAAAAAAAATAATAAAATTTTATTTTTATAAAAAAAAAATTATGAATATTTTTTTTATTATTATAATTTTTTTTATATAAGCAAAATTTTTGTCCTGATCCCTTGCCACGATGAATTGCAACTAGCCAAGCTTTGATGATTTGAATAAATGTGTGTTGTAGGGAGACGCACAGTTGTTGTTCAAAGCTATAGGCTGTTTGAGATTCATCTTGCCAGGGGATCGGGACACAATTTCTGACCGCGAGTGTACATTCATCTTTTTCTCCACAGGGCACAATTGTATCCTTCCTCTTTGACCTGGGAAGTGGATGCCTGAGGAAAGGCAAGCGATGTGTTGTACGGGAAGATGCTTGTGTGACCAGTCTCTCAGCTCGAGCTTGGGCCAGTCGGGAGGCTCCTGACCCAACTCTGCTGGTTAGTGCAGGTTGTGATGCCCTTCTCCTCTACAGGTCAGTATCTACTTGTAGCTCTGCTTATACTGTACTGAATATACAGACTGCTGCTGTAATGATCATCATAGCTAATAGGTATAAAGCACTAATATAAGGAAGAGGTACTGACTGAAGTGTAATGTTTTTAAGTTACAGCTCAGTACATGTAATTAGATGTAACACCATGACCATAACTCAAGGAGGTAAATATTAATTGTAATATGCAAGGTTTTAACACGTACAGTACAGTCACCCCAAAAAAATTAGAACCACCCTATTTTGTGGTGCTATATTTGGTTGATATTGCTGTCCTTAGGAAGGAACCTGTAATATTGAATTTTTTTATTCAAGAGTGTTAACTTTATAGTCAATAGTAAAGGGGAAATTCTCTTTTTGGTAAATTGAAAGGCTACTGATTCCTCCAAACTATGCCTTGAAACAAATTCCTTATTAGTACCATTATGGGTGTTTGTTTTTTGGTATATTTAGGATGAATTGGTAGCCTTCCAATTTGCCAACAAGATAATCTTCCCTTAACTTTATACTATGACTAGTTTTGCATTCTGAATGTGTCACCTTTTGTGTGTGTGTGTGTGAGCCAGGGTTGTGGACAAGGAGGGTGGACTTAGACTGAGGAGGAGGTTCACACTGACCCACCGCTCTCAACCCATCCGTTCCACCTTCTGTCCCCTCATGTCCTTCCGTCAGGGTGCCTGTGTTGGTAAGTTTTGTGCTGGAGTTAATTGTCTCTATGATATTGTATTTCATGGTAGCACTGCAATTATTTACTAACAAGAGATTCTCTTTTTAATGACATTCATATTCATCTAAGTCAACTGAAACTTGGAACCACTGTAAGTCAGAACCAAATATTTTAATGTTATTTTTATAAATTCATGTAATGTATCCTAGTCCATCATTATTGTGCATCAGGTAAAAGCACCCCTCTCCCTATTTGTTATAAAAAATTAAAAAAAATCTGTCATACTGGTTGTTGTGATATGTGGCAGCATTACCAGGCCTGCATCACCCTTCCCACATTTGCCCATCTCAGTGTTTGCAAAATAGGAAGACAAAAAAAGGCTTGCATTACTCTTTTCACACACCACCTTGCCAGTGAGTGGGTGTGAGGACTGCAGCGTATGGTTCCTGGATGTAGAGCGGGAAGTGCGTCCACTAATCAACCGACTACAAGGCCACGCTGCACCAGTGCTTGGGGTCACTTTCAACTACAATGAATCCCTCCTGGCCACCTCCGATGCTTCAGGCCTCGTCATTGTTTGGAAGCGCCAATAATTTTAGAAGCCACCATTAATCATGAGATATTAGTGTGCTGAGTACAGATATATCAATTCTCATCAATATCTGGATGAGGCAATGGGAAAGTAAACAGCCATGATCTGTTAGTTTTTAGTGTACTTCAGATGGTGTTGATGTGGTTGGACATGATTGAATTTGCTACAGTACCTGTACCAGATTCTTGTGTTCATTTTTATAGGCCTGAGTTTGTAGGTGGTGATGTGGGTGTGTATATAATTATTTGAATGTGTCCTGAGAGAAGAGAAAGAGGCCTGAGAACACTACTGGATGAAGTATATGTGATATGAGAGAATTCAGTGTGTTTTGATACTACTGATTGCACTCTGAAATGTTAAGGTATGCTTTGACATTTTTATATTTTTTTCCTCTAAAAAGACCTAATTGAAAACGGTCCAATCAACTCGATTGCATTTGGATACATGTCATACACTCAGTCAACAAGAGTTAAAAATGTAAGAGTGCATGGAGAGACTGATATCTGTATGGAAGAATTTGTGTTTGTTTTGTGAATTGAATTTTTTTTTTTAAATCTGAGCATTGTAAATTTATTGAGAAATTTGTAGTAACTAGAGATAAAATCTTGCTATGAGTACAGTTTCCAGCAGTTAAAAATTTGTGTTTTTCCAGTAAGAATGCAAAATTCGGTACTGTAGTAGCTATAAGTGAAATTATTTGGTGTGTGTGGAGAGGTTGCTCTGAGTTGGTGGGTTAGTGAAAATGTTTGTAAGAGTTGCCTGAAGATTTTAGTTTTGTGGTTTGTTGGTGTTGGAGTGTGACTTGGGGTGGCATGTTGAAGTGTCAGTTGCCATATGATCACTCTCGACTTGTGTCATTGATTGAAGTCATGTGGTCATAAGGAGATAATTTCATGTACTTTGTGTGTTGTGGTGTGTGATGATTCTGTAGTGAATAATTTATATGTTGGTGTGCCAGGAGAGTGTTGTGAAGTCATGTTATGATGGAAGTTCTTTGAGAATGTAGAAGAGCCATTTTGATTTTAATATGTGAATCTATCCTATGCATGTGTTCATTTTTTTGCAAAAGAGTGATCTGTTAGTTAATATGGCATAATTACCTGTAACTAGCTATGGAAATTTAGTTTGAAAGCTCTTAATCTGGGAAATAGTAATTAAAACATAAGGAGATACTTTTTGTGATATTTCAAATAATGTAGATTATATTTATATAGATGCGTCTTTAGCTTCATCTTTTTACAGTCACAAGCAAAGGTTACCGACACTCCCTTCAAGCAATATTGTTTATCATGTAACTTTTTCCTCCCTCACAGCAAATGGTGACTGGAAAGTAAGCTTTGTCTTTGATTCAGATATACAATATATTTTTGGCAGAGAGTGTTTGTGAAAATTTGCTAATAACTGTAGGTGTAGAGTAGCTCTAAAAATTTTGAGTTTACAGATTGTAGGGTTTGTTAGGCACATTCAGTATATTTTACTGAAAAAATATTTTAAACAGGACTAAGTAGCTTTTATTCTTGCCTTGAAAATTGGAGCTTCTAATTGTGTGCCTAAAAAATCTGCTGAGCATAATGATCAAGTATAGTTAATCTGTGGTAACCAACAAGGGTTTTGAAGCATCTGTCATCGTTGTGTATGGCTCTTAATGTTCAGCTGGAAGGTTTGCAACATTATATCAAGAAATATATGAAGTTTGGAGCCTGACTGTATGTGCCAAATCCTATTCATTTTCTTTTCTGAAACTGATTGTGGAATATTGTTATGCCTTCCATAAAATCAATACTCGGCTATGTAAAATCTTGTTTACTGATTTACATTTCTGCATTGTGATGTATGTGGTGTATGACACAAGATTATTGTAGGATTTTCCTGTTTCTTTGAAAGACAACAGTTAATGTCATTTATGTTTTAGCATTTGCTTGCACTGTATACACTTTACAAAATTTATAGTGCAATTTTAATCAAACTATAAGCCATTGGTGTTCAATTACCAGATAGTAAAGGGAATAAGCTTTACGAAACATGTTGTCAATCAATTTTAATTTTACCCCATTTTAATCTGGGATTTTCTGTGTGGCATATCAGATTGCTCAGCATCAGACAGAGTTCCAGTGTTGTTGAGTTTTTAATTATTAAATAGAAAGAGAATAATTGCCAGTAATTAAATGTAAAATACAAACTATTGCACAAATTTGGATCTAATTTTGAAACTAGAGCATACTTGTATACAGTATTGATGTCACACATATCAGTACTTTTTATATATTTTTCAGTTGTAAATTAACAAGCTTTTCCATTAAGCTGCATCCATTACCGGGTAAGGTTACATGATCTTGACGTCTGTAATAAACAAGTTGAGGGAGCTCAGTGAATATCCAGCACAGATGTGGTGAATATCCATAAACTGTCACCACCAGTCCTACAGGTATGTATCAAATAAATTGATAGATTTCAATAATTGTGAATATAGATAACTGCAATTGATAGAACACCAGTGGTTCTCTAGCAATATATTTTACTATTAATAATATCTAGCCTTATCAATAATTAAATTATATCCGTTCATTATGTCACAAAAAGATAAGTGAAAAACATGAAATTTCTTAGTGATGACATTTTACAGTTGTTAGAGTTAAAAGAATAATTTGTTAGTACAGCCTTGTACAGTAAGCTCATTTTATAATAAGGTAAGTGTTTTCATGTACTGTACACATTTGTTGATGACTCATAATATTCCTTTCACATAAACACCTGGTGATAATTAATGTGACAAAATTTTAAAACATCTATTCATACATTTTTGCTGGCCATTGGAGTTAGAAGACTGTTTTATTACAGTACAAAGTGTTGTACTGTACATTTATTAAAAAATAGTTTACCCATGCCTACATCCTCATAATCAGGATATTCTGGCATAGTAAGTATGTTTTAATGCAATTCTTATTGATGTATTAATTTACTTTTTTGAGAGCTGTAACTTGTAACATACTGTATATTTGTTACTTGGCCTTTGAAGTCACATTCCTTAGTGAGGTTATACAACACAGGATCTGTTAATGGCTGTTACTTTCTCAGGTGCTACAGCCTTCCCAAACATTGTAACTAATGGAATCTCATATATTGTATCAACAGCCATGCCATGTCCACTCACAATATAAAATAATTGCCCACAGTGTCTGATATGTTTGCCAATAAACAAATGAACAAATAAACATGTTCCATCACTACAATTTAAAACAATGGATGAAATGCATTGCTATGATCCTTCAGTGAACAGTTCAGACACAAGCAGAGCAACACTGAGAGGACAGCCTTAAATCACACCAACTCTATGGCTAATGATGCTTTTGTTTTGGAGGCTGTATGTTCAGTTATGTATACAGTGTATGAAAGTGAACTAACCCACTGCCTCTCAATAATATAAAAATTATATGCTGGTGTTTTGTGATACATGTTACATAATGATTACAGTAGCTTGTATGCTTACAATGAAAAGTAGCAGTCAGCTGTAACAAGCTGAGTAGTGCTGTTTGAAAAAAGATGTGTTCATATCATAAATATATATTGTATTGTAAAACTTATTATGCCTTATCTTGATGCATAATGAGTGTTTCTGTGTAATGATGCAGAGTTTTCAATGCTCACTAATATATTTCATGAGGCATTTACTATGACAAGTCATATATTAGGAATATGTAATTGCAAATGTTGTGATTAGCTACTCTGTATATCCGTCCTATCTTATCTTAGGTGTTACCATAAGCTGCAGCACTTGTGATAAGCCTGTACTGCTTTTGGTATAGGGTTGGATGCCCCTTGTTATCTTGAAAATAAAGACGTTGTTTTACATTTTCTTTACTGTTTCCCTATCTTACCATGTGTCCTATCTGGGCTAATTCTAAGTCTTCTGCTTCTTTTTATATGACTCCCCATTTTTGTTGTTGTTGTTGTTGTTGAAGTTCTTCAAACTGTTTGACCAAGCAGCCCCGAGCCCCTGAGGAAGGCCATGGCCAGAACCGGGCTTTCCCACAGTGCCCTCAGAGGTGTATGTTGTGTTGTTGTTTTGTTATGATACCCAGTTGAGTAAGCTGTAAATCTTAAGTAGTCATGATAGTCCAGTCATGCTTTGAATAGCTATTTTCACATCCAGTTGGTCTAGCTGCTCTAGCAGTACAAAAGACAGATACTGTACCAAACAATATACAGTATACATCAATATGATGCAATTTATTGAGCTTAGATTTATCTTACTGTGGTACACTAAAGATTACAACCTTCTAATGCATTGGTGTTAGTTGAATATTCTGGGTCTAGAGACTCTGAAGATCTTCAGGGTCACTATTATAGGCTATATGAGTATCCTGGCCATTACTGGGGCCTTCAGTTAATCAAAACGTTTAGTATATTGTGACAGTAGATAAGTTTTGACACCAAGAGAATTGAGATATCTAGTCAATTGAGATTTCTCCAGCCTTCTGAGGACCTGGGTCCAGTTGGCAGTAGCCCAATTGCTTCTTCCTGGGTTTGAGTCCTGGGAGACAGTCCAAAAAGCCCCCTCTTCTTTTTTAATCCTTCCATTCTTTCTTTCCGCCCCTCCTCCCATTCTTTTAATCCTCCCTCTATTATTTTTCTTTCCTTCCCCCTCTTTCAGACTTACTGTCCTACCTCTCTATCACCTCCCTCGTCATGCATGGTCTTCAAGGTCTAGGACGGTCATCTTTCATCCTCAAATCAGATCTTTTTCAGACAACAGACTGTTAGCAGGTACTGTATGGTCTTGGTCTAACGTGGGATGAATTATTCACCTGAAAAAAAGAAAAAAATAGTACGGATGTTAATATATGGCATAATATCCTAGCTCATCCTACCTCATCCCTCGACCTATATATTCCCAGTGAATTGAGGAAGGCAGGAAAGATTCAAATGATAGGTTCCCGTATCCTCCAAACTATGCCAAGCAACGAATTCCCTCCCTGTTAATCCTGTTTTCTAGTAGATTCTGAAAGATTCTCTGACTTCCATTTCCCCTAGACCAAAACACCACTAGCGAGTCAATTTCCTGGTCGTAAATGTCACTTTATGGGGAAGTAAAACCTGATCTGGGCATCATAGTCATATATATGTAGAAGGTGTCGATGACCTCACTTAGCACTGGCCATTAGAGAGAGAGGAGTGGAGAGGGACATAGAGACGCAGGAAAAAGGAGACAGACAGGGAGAGATATAGACATAGAAACAGGAAGACAAATAAGCAGAATCGAAGAAAAAGACAAAAAACAGAGGCTCAAAATAAAAGAACTAACACATTTATATACTCGCTTGTGGTGATGTTGACTACTTTAATTAGAGTCGCTTCACACGAATGAGCAATAGGGATTTTATTGGCTCTACTCCGGACCTGAGTCATTAACATTTCCTTTCTTTTGGCTGTCCCTCCCATTTTTCCTTCAGGATTGCTTTCCTTTTCTTATTATCAACAACGTCTAGCCACGTATAGCAATCTTATCGAGACGACACTTGTTAATCCGAGAGCATGTTTCATAATATAGTTCATTATGCCATTCTGGGAGCTACTGTACATCATTCTGGTCAGCAACAGTCCCCTCTCACTAGACCTCGACTCACATTTGACCCCGCCTGACCTTGTGCGACCCCCTTGACATCACTTCCGCTCCCTCTGACAGTGATGCTCTGCTGACCCAACCTCCACTCTGAAAACACACACACACACACACTCGGTGCAACGGTTAGTGTTGTTGTCATACCCATCCTTTTGGTCCGGATATACATTGAGGATGAAAGCATTAAAACAGGAAGACCTTAATTGTAGGTACGGTAGGAAGAGAGAGAAGGTGATAGAGATCGTGGAACAGCAAGTACGAAGGCACCTTCTCCCTCGTCCTACACATAAGCACCTTCTCCATCGTCCTACAAACATTTCCAGGTCTAGGGAGGTTTTTTATCTTCCCTATTAATTCAATTCGGTAGCTAAACTATATCTGACATCCCTGCTGGCCTGTCCCATTGACCTGAGAAAGAAGAAGGGGAGGGTAGAGGTAGGTAGAGTGACCCTCCTCTCTGCATGATTAGTCAGAGGGTCAGAGATCATTAGATTTGTTCTTCTGTCTGCTGCGTAAACTTGTTATTGATCATGATGTTGTTGGTGGTGGTAGTAGTAGTGATGGTGGTATTGGTTTATGGTGAAGATTTTCCTGTTGGAGTTTTTTGGTGGTGGTGGTGGTAGTAGTAGTGATGGTGATAAGGTTTATGGTGAAGTTTAGGCCTATACTGTTGGAGTTTTTGGTGGTGGTGGTGGTGGTGGTGGTGGTAGTAGCGATGGTGGTATAGGTTTATGGTGAAGATTATACTGTTGAAGTTGATGTTCGTGGTGTTGGTGGTAGTAGTAGTAGTAATGGTGCTAGGTTCATAACGAAGATTCTCTCTCTCTCTCTCTCTCTCTCTCTCTCTCTCTCTCTCTCTCTCTTCAGTTATGCAATAAGAACGGTTCAGTATAATGTCATCAATATGTTGAGTGAATGTCATAGCCCTGGTCAGTAACTTTTTAAGCCGAATACTGATTGAAAGCGATAGGGGGAAATACCTTCAGAGAGAGAGAGAGAGAGGCAAGTGGAATGGAAGAAAAGGATGAAATGGAAGAGAGACGGGAAGGAGTCACAGGAAAATGGTGGATGAAGGTGGGTTCAGGAATGGGCAGCAAATCCTCGACCGTAGTTCCTCCTATGGTTCCTCTTGGTTCCTCCGTTCCTCTTCATTCCCACATTCCGGCAGTGACCATGCAGACGTTTCATCTTTACAGTGTTACCAGGTGCAGGGAAATTTCTCTGTTTTAAGGAAATTTTCAAGTCCACATAGGGAAATTATATAAAGATTTTTTCAAGAGTAAACAGGAAAATTTCTACCAGACGAAATACTAAAAAAGACCGTCAATGTTCAAGAGTAATCAGGGAGGAAATTATTGAGGTAAAAAAGGGAAATTCTGATGTTGAAGTTAGGGAAATTTCGTCAAGCAGACCTCTGGCATTCTGGCAAGTTGGCAAAATGGCAACACGTCAGTCAGTGCCCCACGAGACAGCGAGGAGGGAGGTTGTATTACCACCCGCTCCTGTCAGCCTCTGTTGGCCAAGAAGACAGTCCCACTCTCATAACTATAGTGTTTTATATTTTTGTGGCACTTAATCGTATCGCAAGAATAGTTTGATGAGAGTAAGTGTTTTCTTATAGTATAGTGACAGTGCACAATAGAGAAAAGTGTGGTGAATAGAGAGAGGTAAGGTAGAGGAGATCGAGAGAGAGAAAAAAAAGTGCATTCTTGCAACACGTGGATGAAAATTGTACTATAAAAGGAAGTGAAGTACATCATCATATAAAGTGACCAATACTTGACGTGAATCAGGTGAAATGTGACAGTGAAAAGGTGAAATAAATTGACATGTAGTGTAAAAGGAGATACAGTGATAATTATTCGTTGGTGGAAGAAGATTGTGTTGTCCAAATGTTATAAAATTATATTGTTATAATAGGCTTTATACCTTCAGCCACCCTTTATTGTTATATACCAAGTAATTTATACTGTAAGTCAGAGCTCCAAGCTTGTGATTGATAGAATTTTGCCAGGATTAGTGAACGATATGAATTCAGATTTATTTTATTTTTAATACCGCCTTCATCTCCACGCTGGAGATAAAAGGAAATATAATCTGGGTATGTCTTCTTGATAATCTAACGAGACACATTATTAGTGTGTGTGTGTGTGTCAGAAATGCACCTAGTCATCAACTACCTCCAATTTAATGTGTACTGTATATTTATGTATGGTTCATGTTTCGAGGATATCCCAAAATTTATTATATACAATGAATTTTATTATTATTTACTCAGTTATGAATTCTTGGTTTGCGTTACGTGTATCTGATCATCTGAAAGTTTATTATAAGGTATGAGGGAGCAGGTGCATTTTTGCCAGGTAAATGAGAAAGGCGTGTTGTTAATGTAGTCTGTGTTTATGGGAATGCAACAAATATTCTTCTCTTAAATATATATTTCTATAATGCATGGAATAATTCAATTTACGATGCGGTACAGACCTGAACTTTAAATTCCGTTATATTATTGCGTAAGTGAAAAGTATGTAGGCCAATGTATAAATCCAGTCAGTAATTCTTAAACCATATTCTGTGCTCTGAAACAATTGGGAGGAATGTAGCTACAGTACGTAACCTTTTAGCTGTGATGTTTCCCTTTATCATCTCATTTAGGCTTGGTACTGAACAGTTTGAAAAGGGTTGGTAAGAACTACTGACTACTATTCTACTGAGCTAGTCCTAATTGGATATTTGGAGTGCGTAGAATGTGTGTGTGTGTGTGTTTTTTTTTTTTTTTTTTTTTTTTTTGTAGTATGTCTCTTGCTTGCTCAACGTAGGTTCTCAGGCGAAGAAGAAAGAATCAAGGTATGAATGAAGGATAACTGGTAGGCTAGTCCAAATCAGTTTAAGATGCTTTTACTTATATCGAACATGTAATTTGCTAGCGGCCGTTAAAAGCACTCCCTATTTTTTTCCAGTCAGTTATCTTACTGTGTGCTTCTTTGACATTTCCTACTTAAATGTGCCGTATCATTGTGGTGCTGAGGATTTTGGCAAAATATATTTTGATGAAACTTGTATGGATAATTTTGGTACAGGTTAGGTCTGAATGTAGCCTACATTATTATTATTATTATTATTATTATTTTTATTTGAAGCTGAAAGCACCTGCTTGTTCCAGTTTTTGCTAGATACTTTATTGGGCTACGCAACTTGGCCGTGAGTAGACAAGATGAAAATAATACACCTTAACATCATCCATCATGTTTGATGAATAGGGTGTTTACGATATTCACTTTCCTCGAGCACGAACGTCAATCACCTTGGTTACCACAGTTGCTCAGTGGAAAGTTGTATTAGAGAGTAGGGTGGGGTGGAAAGATAAAGTGCCAGGGAAACCAACCACCTCAATCTATGTTTATACATCTTTCCCCCATAGCCTACTACGTGTACGACATTTATTAGGCTACTTCAGACCCATTGTGTGTAGGGATCTCGAACGAAAAGGGATAATATGATTTTGGACCTTACTTTCCTTTTCCCATTTCACAGGTTAGAACATCGAATGGGGTTCTTGTCATTCGACCTCAACCCCTCTCAATGTGATAGAGGGAGGAGAAAGGTAGGGTGTGATGGGGAGGATATGGAGAGGGAGAAGAGAAAGTTATAGTGAGGAAGAGGAGAGGAAAATATAGATTAGTGGGCGACGGGAGGGGGGAAAGCCGAGTGGGATTAGGCCTAGGGAGTTATTAAGGATGAGAGAAGGATGGTGGGCGGAAGGGGTGGGGGATGATAGGGGAGGAAGATGTAGGTAGCCTTGCCTAAAATGGAATTATTAAGCTCTATCTCTGGGATGTCTCGTAATGTTTTATTCAGTCAGGGTTGAGGTTAGGGTGTTTGAGACGAGGCAGGGAGGGATAGATTAAGTAGAAGCAGTTACAGTACAGAAAGCCACTTGGGTTTGGAGAAAATGTAAGTGGTCTATATTTCCTTGTGTATTTCCAAACCGTACCATTTGTTTTGTTGTTTCAGTTTTGACGATAATAAAGTGAAAAAAGCAACCTTTCACCTACCAACCCCAAACCAGAGATTGTTCCAGTCCTAATAAAGGCTTATCTAGGTTACTTAGGTTAGGTTATATCCTTACAATATAGTATTAAAACTGGTAGAAAGAACCAAATAATTATAATGGATAAAATAAGACCCTGTTTTTTCAACAACAAAAAACTTGAAAAGCTGAGGGAGAAGATGGAGGTGGGAGGAAAAGAGTGAAGTAAAACTTTTTCAATCAACGGTAGGCTTTTTGGTAGAGAAGTTAGAACCAGAACTGATGAGAGAAAACTAACTGGTTACACAATTAGGCTATATACGGTAGGCCTAGTGAAATACGAAGAGGAAAACCTGGATAATTTAAAAAAAAAGTATGTTTAAAAATAAAGAGGGAGTACCAATGGACTAACCAAGGGAAAACTATATTGTTTAAGTGAGAGAAAAACTAGTTCGGGTACGGTCTCCCATCAAAAATTGGGCACATCCCTTGATCCCAAGTTGAGGTACCGGATTAAAGGGAGGCCAGAGTGAGAGATTGGAAAGGTTTTAGCGTATGGTAATGTATGGAAGCTAAATTGCAAGAGAAAGGACATATTGAGGTACCGTATTGAAGGAGGCCTCATTGAGAGATTGGAAGGGTTTTAGCGTTAATGTATGGAAGCTAAATTGGAGGAATAGGGTAGTGGGAAATAAATACAGGGAGAGAGTAGAAAAACAAATGGAGGAGTAGTAACATACGGAAGGGGATGTTAGCAGTGGTTGGTTGGATCGTTAACTGCTATGTGCCTCCAGGCTCACGTTTTCTCACTCTACTTGTAGGAAGAGAAGGGAAGGGGAAAGTGAGACGCATCATTAGGACTGAAGGAGAAAGTAGAAGGAAAATAAATACTGTACTTAAAAATATGGGAGGGAAAAAACTAGGAAAGAGGGGTAATTCAGTACAGTAGCCTACTCCGAACTTTTCAGACTTAGTTGAAGCATTTTGTAGGAAGGAAGCAAGATGAAGAAGATAAGGAGCTTGAAGGTGTTGTAGTTTGATTACAATTTGGGATACCACGGCTGGTGTGTGAGAGAAAAAAAAATATATACGATTACACGTGCTTGCTGGTTCCCGGAGTTGAAAGTAAGAGAGGAGATGGATAGATGATGGGAAAGTGGAGGGAAAGTGCTTGTGTGTGAAACAATCAAAACTGTTGGGTAGCCTTAGGGCTGGTTGTCACAGTCTCCTGAACAGATTGCAAGTTTCATACAATTGTCATATTTTTTACTTATATTCTGTAGGAAAATATGAGTAGAGGAGAATAGGACGAAGAGTAAACGATCGTTGGAGGAAGGGTGGAGCGAATTTTGTAAAATTATATATACTTTGAAAATAGTGGGATGTGATGGTGACGGGATTGGGAATTCAATGTTTTGGTCGAGTATGTCAATTGAAGGAAGTAGATGGTGTACAACAATTTTCGCCAACTCATAATAGATCCATTGTCAAACGGGGTGTGGTGTGGTCTCGGCTTGTTCGTCTCTCATTCTTTACTTACTGACCACAGTGATCACTCATAGAATACCTGAAGGACTTAAATCAAACTTCTAGACGTGTTATAGGTTAGTAGATTGATGTTTTGTTATCTTAGCCAGGAGGTTATATATTTTGTTTTGTTTGTCTGTGAACAGGATTACGGAAAATGCTTTGTGTTCATTGTTTTGAAACTTACCGTACTACAGGTGGGCCGCGTGACTGGTAACCGGTGATCATATTTTGAGAGAGAAATGGACTAGACATGATCTTATATAATTTTACCTCACAGTATCAATAATGAGGGTGAACTACTGGTATCTTATGTTAGACTTTCGCGACATTTTAGGGGTATGATCCATTGCTTAGCCATGACACTCAGTACGCTCTCCTCCCCCTTACAGTAAACCGTTTCTAATCAAGACAGAAATGATTTAATAGTACCGGTACTTGGTTGAAAGTATCCCATCGATGTAGCGAACCATATAGGCTACCATTGACCATTGGAAAGTAGCTAGGATTACTGTAATTTCAATCCCGACCACCTCACCCAACAGTTCTTGATGCTGTAGTGCGAGTAGCCTAATGATATTAATTCAGACGGTAGAACACCCCACCTTCCTTGCCTCACTTGCTTGTCGACCCCTCTTTCTGCCTTGACTCCCCCCAAAATGACCCAAACTTTTTTCGCTGAAACTTAGGCCTAAACCATATTTACATTAAAATCAGCAGGTCTATCTAGTTTAGGATTCCGTATCTATAATGTGCTTCCCATAGTTAATACCTTACTACATCTCCCCACGATGGTTTTGATAGCCGTCCATATATATAAATTAACATTGGAAGATCATCCGGCTAAAATATTCAGGTCAACACGTTTTACTTTATTGGAGAGTTGCATATGGTATCATACCGTATTTGGCCTCTGCATCATGTGCCTTTTTTTTCAGAAAGTGAAAATGTTTAACTCGATAATGCAAAGTTCAAGGTTTGGATGTGTTTTGACATGTATTGACGTTTCGCTCATCAGTCCCACAAGAGAAGGTCAAATTGTAGAAAATGTAGGCTACCATGTAGGCCCTATCCAAGTGAGTCCCAGTCATTCAGAATATGGGATGTAAGGGAACGGCTTATGGATTATTCAAACCCGTCATGAGGGGATCGAACAGAATAAACTAGGACAGATCTGTGAACGTTCTTGACACGCTGGAATAGGCCTATGTTAGTAGCTTAGCATAGCCTACACTGGAATATGATTATAGGAATGGCAGCAGTAGTTTTGAGTTGACAGTTTTATGTGAATATAGTAGCGTCTTTCTTGAGAGAGAGAGAGAGAGAGAGAGAGAGAGAGAGAGAGAGAGAGAGAAGGGTAAACACAGTAAAGTGAGGGTGGAGAGGGAAAGGAGACAATTATGAAGAGTTGAGGATAAAAAATCCGATACACTTTGGGTGACTTAGATAATCATGTGGGCTATCAGCTTTCCTCTGGTCGTGAGCTGGATTGGATTACTTTAACAAAGTTTAGCAGCAATTTCTAATGAGTTGCAAGCAAAATTCTCACGTATTAAGTCATAAGCGTAAAAAAAAAAGTTAAACATCTTAGTTATCCTACCATTGTGAGTATCGAAACATTTTATTGTAACTGTTCATTGTGTCTTTGATGTTAGCTAATTATAGGCGACTGTTAATTCATTCGAACTATGTCACGATAACAGATTTCTGCCGTATGTATATAACTTAGATGTAATTTTGTGGCACAATTGGTCGGAAACAAGAGCTAGGTTGTTAAATCACGTAAATTAACTAAATACAGGCCACTTATGTGTGTATTGGAAATGAGAGCAACACTAAGAAGGATGATAATTTTAAGGAACGTGACGTGGAAAGGAAGGAAAGCGTTTTTAATTAAGGGAATATAAGGAAGTTGTTGTGGGGGAAATCCGGAAGACAAGTGAAGGAGAGAGCTAGGCTATTCGGCCGCATTCTTAGCTCACTCGGATGGCATTTGTCTCCTCCCCCTCCTCCTCCGCCTCCCATCTCCACTAGGCTAGCTCTTGTTCCCTTCCACCTCCACTGTTCTCCACTTCATAATCTCTGGTTCCCTTCCACCTCCACTGTTCTCCACTTCATAATCTCTTGTTCCCTTCCACCTCCACTGTTCTCCACTTCATAATCTCTTGTTCCCTTCCACCTCCACTGTTCTCCACTTCATAATCTCTTGTTCCCTTCCACCTCCACTGTTCTCCACTTCATAATATCTTGTCCCCCTCCTCTATTCTCTACACCTTTAATCTCTTGTTCCCTTCCACTTCCTCTATTCTCTACTCCTTAATCTCTTGCTAGCTGCCTTTCATCTTTGTTTACCATCATCCTTTATTAGCTCGCTGTTCCTCACACGCTTTGTCATCACCTCGTAATTCACTCCTACTGTTTCTCATTATTTTTTTATCAAGGGTACCGGTATAGGGGAACGTGAGATGGTTAGTGGGTGAATAGATAGAAAATGTTTTATAGATGTTTTGGGTAGGCTATAGGGGAAGGAAGATCATACGTAGGGAAGGTATTGTGTGTGAATATGATGATGATGATGATGATGATAAGGGTATGATTATAGAGATGTGGTGTAAGTTGATTACTTTTTGTTCTTCTCTGTCTCACATTCTTCCTCCACCATCCCTAGCTCTCTCCCATCACCATTACTCATTAATCTCCCTCACATCCTTACTCACCACCAGTCTTGCAGTACGATTCCTCCCTCGTCATCAATAGTGGTTTGTTTCCTATAACTTACAATAGCTCTCCATTCTAACAACCATACCCTCCCCACTATTAGCCTACACACACACACTCTCTCTCTCTCTCTCTCTCTCTCTCTCTCTCTCTCTCTCTCTCTCTCTCTCTCTTACACACATCTGTCATCTCCGTCCTTCCCCACCCTCCCAACCACCCACCCACGCCCACTTTCCACTGGTCAGCTGGCTTACCTTGCGTTTCCCTTTCTGTGTTCTCTGCCTGGCCCTTACTTAGCTCACACTTGTTCTTCTCTTCCCCTCATCTCTCTCTCTCTCTCTCTCTCTCTCTCTCTCTCTCTCTCTCTCTCTCTCTCTCTCTCCATGTTATTATGTATTGTTCATCTCTCAATTACATAGTTATCCACTTATCTATCTTTCCTTTCCCCCTGTCACTTCCTCATTTCCATTCTTCCTTACCAATCTCTTTGCCTTCCTCTCTCTTCCTTCTTTATCCTTTGTACGTTCTTCCCTCCCAACAGTTCTCCTTCTCTCTCTTTCTCTGGTTATTGCTTTTCACTGTGTTCCCAATTTTTAGTCAATTTTGTTTTCTTCTCTGCTGTTCCCTCCCCCTTCTTCAGATTATTGTGTTTATCTCTGTTCCTTCATTATTATCTTTAGCTACTTCCTCTCGAGTGGTTTTCCTTCTCTTCCCTCTTCTTCTCATATACCTTTCCTATCCTTTCTTTCTCTTCCCTCTCTTTGTCAGGTTCTTGTGTGGTATCCCTTTCCCTTTTCGTTTTCTTCCCCACTCCTCTCTCTCCTCATTCTCATGCAGGCCGTCTCCCCAGCTTCTTACCTCCTCCCCTCCCCCATTCCCCAGCCACACCTCCACCCAACTTCGACTAATGTGTGTGTGTGTGTGTGTGTTTTCACCGAGCACTACCCGTCCTTCTGAAACTTCAACCCACCTTGCCTGTCCAGTTTCTTATCCCCCCCCTCCCCACCCACCTCTCTCTCTCTCTCTCTCTCTCTCTCTCTCTCTCTCTCTCTCTCTCTCTCTCTCTCTCTCTCTCTCTCTCTCTTGTGCCTGCTATCCATTATTGTTATTTCTCCCTCCCTCCCTCCAGCTTCATTCTGTCCTCATTCACACCTTGCTTTATTGCTTCTTCCCTCATCCCTCCTTTCATCGCACGCTCATTCTGTCTATTATTATTATTTCCTCCTTCCCTCCGCTTTTATTCATTCTCATCATCACACATTATTTTACTTTGTTATTCCTCCCTCATTCTTTCTCTTCCATCTCTCTCTCTTACATTTTTTTCACTTTGTTTTTCCCCCATCATTCTTTCTCTTCCATCTATCTCTCTCTCTCTTCATTCTTTTCTCATCTACCTTCATCTCATCTGTTTGACTATCACTCCTTACGCACTTTCCCTTCTTCCTTTTCCCTGAACTCATGCACTAAATACTTTTCTCTCTCCACCACCACCTCCTCCTCCTTGGCCTTTCACTCCATATAAAGTTCCGAACAGATGAAGGGGAAACACTGCTTCAGCCGCTGCACCAAAACCTGTGTATGCAAACAATAATTACAATATAAGAAAGTGAATATTATCCTATCCCACATTATTATACTTTAGCCTACTACACAATATCCCTCACTACCATCTTAAGAATAATAACACAGGAAGCAGCAGACAATTAGACTGTATTAAAGTGACTAGTATCCCACATGGCATGGTGATATGTTTATGCTGTACTCTACACAATATCCCTCACTACCATCTTAATTAATTAACTTAAGAATAACAACACAAGAAGCAGCAGACAATTAGACTGTATTAAAGTGACTAGTATCCCACATGATGGTGAATTGTTTATGCTCTACTCTACACAAAATCCCTCACCACCATTTTATAACATAGAAAATATACAAACAATTAAAATCAGTTATAGAGAGGCTGAGGTAGTATATATTTCCCCTTCATCTGCTGGGAACTGTACCGTATATAACTCTCGGTCCCTCCCTCCTTGCCTCTCCGTTCTGGTAATTAGGCCTACCAACCTTCCCATCTGTCCACCCCCACTCCTCCATCCACCCCCCCCTCCTCACCCTGTCATTCTTGCCCTTGCCCCATTTCCCTCCTTTTCCCTCCCACTTGTACACCTTCCCTCCTTTTCCCTTCCACTTGTACACCTTCCCTCCTTTTCCCTTCCACTTGTACACCCTCCCTCCTTTTCCCTTCCACTTGTACACCTTCCCTCCTTTTCCCTTCCACTTGTACACCCTCCCTCCTTTTCCCTTCTACTTGTACACCTTCCCTCCTTTTCCCTTCCACTTGTACACCCTCCCTCCTTTTCCCTTCCACTTGTACACCTACCCTCCTTTTCCCTTCCACTTGTACACCTTCCCTCCTTTTCCCTTCCACTTGTACACCTTCCCTCCTTTTCCCTTCCACTTGTACACCTTCCCTCTTTTCCCTTCCACTTGTACACCTTCCCTCCTTTTCCCTTCTACTTGTACACTTTCCCTCCTTTTCCCTTCTACTTGTACACCTTCCCTCCTTTTCCCTTCCACTTGTACACCTTCCCTCCTTTTCCCTTCTACTTGTACACCATCCCTCCTTTTCCCTTCTACTTGTACACCTTCCCTCCTTTTCCCTTCTACTTGTACACCTTCCCTCCTTTTCCCTTCTACTTGTACACCATCCCTCCTTTTCCCTTCTACTTGTACACCTTCCCTCCTTTTCCCTTCCACTTGTACACCTTCCCTCCTTTTCCCACTGAGGGTCGTGTGGCTGGGAAGTATTTTGCAGATGTTCCGACAGCCCTTTGATTATATTTATGTAACAGCACCCCACACACATACACACTTGCTGCTAGTATTTGTGTATTCTATCTCTGCTGCTGGCTGTGATGTTGGCAGTTTTTTAAGGATGCGTCGCCCCTTCGGATTCAAGCCATTCCCATTCAGTTTTTAATTAATGTGTCCCTCTATTCTTTCTGCTGTTTATTTCGTACATGCTATCTCTCCTCCTCCCTCGTCGTGTGCTGTATACAGGGTCTTCTTGTCCTAGCATAATCTTTCTTCCTCCTCCAATCAGTGTCCCCTTAACTGCGTATCGTCTGTCTGTACTAACTAATTTTAATTCGCCTCATTATTCCATGTGTGGTGTGGGAGAGATAACGTTGATCCTGTATTTGGTGGTCTTGTTAGTCCTACACGCTCTCACCCTCCCATGGCTACATACATACACTTCAGCTGGATCTTCTCTGTTCTATCCATCATTTACTAAGTTCTTTCTTCATCCAGCCAAATTGCCACGCCCAGAAAACAATTTATCCCAAAAAATTTGCACAACTCCGAATTTTCATTATTTTTTTTTTTATTTACAGATATACAAGTTTTATATTGTATTTCTTGCACGTTTACAAGTTTTTTATTTTAAAGGTTTCGCATTTTCAAGATTACAAACCTTTTTATACGTCTACAAATATATTTCAGTGCTGGGTCCTCCCTCTCCATCTCTAATTTACATTTTACTACCCACTCTAGCCAGCCACATTATCATTTCCACACTGTCACACTCCTAAAAATACACAGCCAAATTTGTACCGTACGTTTTTATTATTTTTATTTTTTTTCTTAGGATAAGTTAATATAATTCACTTTTTCCCTTTCTGTCACACCGTCATTTCCACGTTGTCATACACACACACACACACGAAACCGAATGAGCATATTTACTATTTTTTATATATATGTATAATTCCCGTATAAGCAGAGTTAAAATATGCCAATCTTTTAATCCCTCACAGTTATTTATATTCACGGTCGTTTAATCCGGCGCGATTCGGATTTGTAGGTGTAGCCAGAATAATTGTAGTATTGTGTACAGTCATGTCCAATACCCCAGCAACACCTTCATATGCCTTCACAAAATGATGTGAAACTATTCCAAGACCTCAGTATTAATAATGTATAAGGGATGTGTTTCATGGCATAGTTTTGTGTAAGCATTATAGTCCTCCAATTTACCATCAAGAAAATATCCCGTTAAATGTTCTCATTATTACGGCAATAATAACACTGATAATGAAAAAGTCCCAAACTATTGTTACTGACCTTCCTAACATTAATTTCACCTCAACTGCTTCACTACTATAATTATATAAGCTACTTGTACTTGGCAATGCTTCCTACTTTGTACTATATATTACTTCTCGGGTAATAAATTCTACTCGACTCATATTTATTTGATAATAATTAATATTTTGTAATATTTCTCCTTGGGTATAATTTCTACTCTGTATTGACCCTAACGGCCTTCATTAGTATATATACCGTACCAGTAGCCGACACCTGTTCCACTTTGTTAATCCTCCCGTTAGACAACCCCAATTGTGACAGAAATACTGTATTTTAGTGTACATTAATTACCGAGATAATCACGTGTGAATTAATCCTGGCCAGAGTTAAGCTTTTGCAAAAACACCAAACATGAAGTAAAAAGGGACTGTCCAAAATGTCAAGGTGGGTGAACCGTTTTTTTGTTTTTCCATTTCCATTGTGTGTTGGCTCCATCCACACCGTTGGTAACTGACTAGCCAAACCGACTCCAACACGGATGACTCAACTATATTGTATGTTGTCTGGGTATCCTTGTCTGAGGGGGGACTCCCGGGGGATGATCAATAATGTCACACTACAAAGAAGTGATGAAACTCGAGTAGACTTGTTGACCAATGCAAGTCAGGTGTCAGTCTGTCTTAACCTTGGTGTCAGTCAGGCTCTTTGTGTAAAAATCCAACAGTACAGTAGGCTACATATTTTCCAACACTCGAGGACAAAAGTCGTGTTTGTTACAACCAGAGGTCACTTATCATAAGGCTCATTTATAAACTTGCTTACTTTTGACAAACATGGACTTTGTGGGAACTCGAGATACGCTTATGCTCCTTTTCATGTCTGGATAATTAATAAGGCTGTACCACTGACCAGACGATTAAAGTGACCTCTGGTGGCAAAGTTGGGACATGATATTGTAGTCGTAGAGGGCATACAATATTTTAGGTCCCATTTCAACTTGTTTTGAATTGTTTGTACGCCGTAGATTTTGCATTTGGAAAGTAATTCGGAGTGTTTGTACCGACTGTAACACTTTACTTTATCTGATGTCGGATTTTTTTTTTTTTTTTTTTTTTATCCACCGTAATCCAGGCCACCGCTGCAAACCGAGGTCGAATGGTTCATTTTACCAGGTAATTTCACCAATTTTTTGGACACGACTTTTGCCTTTTATCGTACAATTTCCACAACACGTAAACACCGACAACACAAAATGAGCGGGAAAGCCCACACGAACTCCACACTCCACGACTCCACAGACACATACATCAGGTGGTGGTGGTGATGGTGGACGAGGCTGCGTGAAAGTTGTGGGTGTAGGTTTGTGACATTCTGGTGAAGGACAGTTGGGTACTTTTTTAGGGTGTTGGTTGCATTCATTACTGGCTGACCTTTGTTTTGATGTTTGTGTGAGCCCCCCAGGAATAGGTGAAGGAGAAAACCACCAGTTCACATCCAATGATAATAAATTTGAGCTTCAAATGTTATATGCTGTATATATGTATAGACATTACAGTTTGTAGAATTTTGTACCCTATATATATAGAAATATATTGTGTAGGCAAAAACTGAGGCAATGTCGAAGGGGGTAATATTTGGGATGACAGTGGTAAGCAAGCAATTATTATATAGCCTAACTGGAAATAGTCACTGGTTACTGGAGAGGGACGAGCATCATCCACCAGGGTTGTACTGGGAATTCAAAAGTTGGGTAAAATCCATAAAAAACAAAAAAAAAAAAAACTGGGAATTCGTGTTTACAGATGTGTAACTTATGCCTGTGCGTGTAGGGAACATAGGGTGGTCCGAAAGTCTTGTCACCCCTACAAATGGCTCGTCCAATTGCAAGTGATACTATGGTTGAGGGTGACAAGACTTTCGGACCAACCTAAAATACATTATCATATACCTCCTGAGTAGCTTTTCTGTATTAAATTATTTACTTGTGTACTTTACTTTTCAGGAAATTGAGAAAAACTTTGAAGGATTGGTGGAAATCTATAGTGAACTAAGTCTGATTATATTGTGAAAATAAACATTAACTTAGAAACATCAAGTGTAGTGTTGAAAATAAAATAAAATTTATATTAATATTGAACTAAAGTGTGAGAGAAGAACGTACCGGTGGTTGAGGATGTATATATATTTTTATTTTTGCAACTGCTTGTAAATATTAACAACATTTTAAAAGTATAGAGCACGGAAGTGTTAGTAACTCAGGAAAACAAAGTGACTTGACATATTACTCCAAGCTGAACATATAAGGAGTAGAGGCAACACCACAGTGAGTCGGGCGTCGTGTCTTATTACGCCTAGTAAACTGACGGCCATTAAATGCGGAAGTGAGAATGTAGCCTAAGGAAGGGAGGGGGCCGAGGAAGAAAGTGGTGTGTGCGAGTGAGTGAGGCAGACGACGCTGTGGGAGCCACTTGGCCATTATCAAGGTCGTCACTTTAACGGTGCAACCTACCCAACCAATCCATATTTTTGAAGATATTCGTGTAGGCCTATACGGGTTTAATCGATATTATTTTTACTCTGTGGATCCATCGCTGCGCCACCCAGCAGTCGTTATGTTGTCTTAAGGTAAGTTCTATTATTATTATTATTATTACTATTATTATTATTATTATTATTATTATTATTTTATGGGTCGTAATGTGACTGCTTACATCTATGACGTGAGGGCCAATCACAGGGCCGGATCTCCGTCTGGTTCAATAGTGGGCAGCCAATGGGGAAAGTGCAGGAACCGTTAGCGTTTGAGTATGTGTGAAATTGTCGCCTAAATTGCACCGTTTTAGATGTGTGTGTAATTTCTGGTGTGATTATATGTTACATGACGCCATTTTGTAGAGTGATAACTAGGGAATTAACTTTAGGTATGGTCTATAGAAGCCAGCTAGCCTAGCCTACTGTACAACGGACTGACTGGAGATTAGTCTATTTATCCTATACCGTATATATATATATATATATATATATATATATATATATATATATATATATATATATATATATTCTTTTTTGTCACAAACCATCGCTGATAGTTGATAGCCACAGAAAGTTTGGCACTCATAGACATTGGAAATTCATCCCCACTAACATTGAAACTCCTGCTGATTTGGCTACCACTCTGACTGACACATACTGCTGAGTTAATGCAAGATGTAGCCTACACACACACACACACACACACACACTAGCCTAACCTAACCTTTGCTGTCACCTCTCCTCTCCTCGACAATTTGGCAACTCGCCTTAACTGTACTCTGTCCGGATATTTTTTTCTTAACATATTTTGTTGTTCTACGCCTGAAATGTTGTGATTATTTTTGTGTGTTTAATTTTCAAGTCAGCTCCTCCAGTGTGTTCACGTCTTTGTTGTTCACATCTTTTTCAGGGGGTAATTCACTTTTGTTACATTGGAGTGCTTTGATTCCTCCAAAATATGCCAGGAAACAGGACCACATGAACAAAAATAATGGTGTTCTGTTGCTTGGAATAGTTTGGAGGATTCAGTTGCTCCAGATTTACCAACACAAAATTTCCCCCTTCCAACACCTGTTAGTTGTTGTAGATGTGATATGATACGTAAGTAGACAGTCAGGAACAGCATTTATTAAGCAGGCGTAGTTAGTTTGATCTATATTTCTATGATATAGGTATATTTTGAAGAATATTTTTAAATGCCAGTTTGTACAGCTTAATTAGGATATCCAGTTATGCATGACTTATCCACATGAATAACTGTGTAACGTGGACACCATTTAATTAATTGTGTGGTGAATAGGCTACATTTGTTGTTCACAGGTATCAAGGAAATATAATTATCCTACTTGATGTTCACGTGATTTCCACATGGTATGCTGTACTGTATGAGTAGTGTATAAAAGTGACATATGAACGAATTGTAAAGGAATGTTTATTTGTCAAGAGTGGACGCCAAGCCTGCATATAATCTGATCTCGGAAGAAACGCCTAGCATTTATGTAAATCGTGTTCTCCACGATCTGTGTATTTGCTGACCTTTTTAACACAGTTGAGTGAAATATACCCGATTATGATTTATTGAAACCTGGACCATTTTCCTACTGTAATGGTAGTACTTGTCCTATGAAGATATAGGCGTACTCCGTCTGTATGATAGTTATATTGCTAAACTCAAATTTAATGAGAATTAGCTTGTAAACCCATCACTAAACATAGACTATCCCGTTATGTTTATTGTATCCTATATATAGAAGTATTTAGTCACGCATTCAAGGATGGCATCCATATAATAGTGGGATAGGCTATTACTTGTGTTACTGCTTCGGTAAGTTCGGAGTCTGTCTTCTTTAGTACGAACAGTCGAGAGGGTAGGTTACTATCTCGATCCTGCTTGTACGATACATACCGTACTTCTTCACACTGTCCACGGTAGCTGTTTGGGAGAAGAGGAGGTTGGCAAAGATCTTGATACATATGTACAGTACAGGGAGGTCCGAAAGTCTTGTTACCCCATACCATACACATTCAATTGGACGAGCCATATGTAGGGCAAGGGTGACAAGACTTTCGGACCACCCTATACTGAGTTTTCTTGGTTTAGTTTTAATAGTTTGGCATTGACTTACATTGATCAATCTGACACTGAGTAAGGAGTCTGTGGAAACACTGCAACGTATTCTAATAATCGTCGACATTCCACAGTAAAGTAGTTATATAAGTTTTCAAAGGTGATGGATGATACTGATTAGACACTATACGAGGTCATTTATATATATATTTATAAGTGCGCAGCTTGGGAGCAACATCTTCTGCGAATCCACTGGCCTCACACTCATTCCTATGCTGTATAGCTTCCCAGGATAAACCCCGCACCACGTCGCTGGCTCACGTATCCTACCCTCTTGGATAGATGGCCTGGTGGGGATGTTGGGTTTGGTTGGGTGCATGCTACGCCATACAGTCAAGGTCTAGCCTAAAGTTCTGTCGTCTTTCTGGTAGGACGGATGGTGAACTATGTCATGAGGTATATATATTTGTAATGTGTTCGTGTGTGATGTGTGATTGTTTGTTCGTTTCTTCTGCCTGAATGTAAACCATGAAACCATCACTTCTCACTCACCCAACAACATTAATAATCCTCTGAGTTCGCCATCATACCAGATAGGAGACAAAACTTTAGATAGCGACTGTACCCCCTCCTCGCTCTTCACGGTGGTAGGTGGCCCTCAGGAGAATATTACCTAACGTGTCATGGTTTAGCACGCGACCTTTTGCAGCGTCGGATGAAGTAGGTGTACGTTGAGGGACCCTGTGATGTAGTCAGAAAATTGGAGATAAATGTGTACTTCAGTTATTGCCACGAAACACCACGCATATGGAAGGAACTTGTTTCGTGGCATAGTCAGGAGGTATCAGAAGC
Organism: Petrolisthes cinctipes; assembly: GCA_033782935.1. Classification (NCBI taxonomy): domain Eukaryota; kingdom Metazoa; phylum Arthropoda; class Malacostraca; order Decapoda; family Porcellanidae; genus Petrolisthes; species Petrolisthes cinctipes. The sequence continues at coordinate 104,393 of JAWQEG010006509.1, forward strand.
TTCCAATTTTTCATATATGATCACAGGGCCCTTAAGCTTGGCAATCTAGGCAATTATTTAAGGGGAGAATCTCAGTGATGTTAGTGAATTGGAGGGTCAGGGATTAAACTGCAGTGTAATAGATTCTATCATTACCGGTAGGCCTAACTACAAACCCCAAACATACCCCACACTTAAAGCTACAATTTGTAAACCACTCACAATGATAGCTTCTCTTCTACACACACACACACACACACACACACACACACACACACACACACACACACACACAGCGTCAAATAAATCGTAGACCCACAACAAAAACAATTACACACACACACACACACACACACACACAGACACACACAAAGCAATACTCCCCCCTCTCAGCCAGCCAGCCAACCAGCCAGCACAAGTGTGGGTCTGACCTCAACACAGTGTGGGCTATAGTGTTCAGTCATGTCCCCTCCCCCGTAAATATAGGTTACAACGAGTAGGCTATATTGTATGTGATTCCCTTCTCTTCCCAAAACTTGATAAGGTGTTCCTCTTATATGCTTCTGATGTGTGTGTGTGTGGTGTGTGTGTGTGTATTAGTTTTGTGGTGTGCATTTGGAATATTTACATGTTTGTGTGTGTGTGTTGTTATTGCCGTTGTTGTGTGCTTACGGATTTGTGTGTGTGTGTGTGTGTGTGTGTGTGTGTAAGTAGGCCTATCTATACCTGTATGTGGGTTGATAATTATGTAAATGTTAATGAATACCGATGCGTAAACTCAGCCTGTGTTATACTATGAATGTTTTGCAATAGGAAGGATGTGTTGTTTAATATTTATAGGACCAGTACGGGTACCCACACTACCTCACCTCTTCCTGTTCCACCAGATATTACTGAGAGAGAGAGAGAGAGAGAGGGGGGGGAGGGGGTGAGAGCGAGATAGCGATTATGGTGTTGCAAAAAAAAGAGAGAGAGAGAGAGAGAGTACGATGATGGTGCTGAAAAAAAGACGAATTCCCAATGAGAGAGAGAGAGAGAGAGAGAGAGAGAGTACGATGATGGTGCTGAAAAAAAGACGAATTCCCAATGAGAGAGAGAGAGAGAGAGAGAGAGAGAACCTACCTGATTATTATGGTGCCCTAATCGTCAATATTTTCTCGCCCGACGATAACCTCTCTCAGTTTTCTTCACTTCACTCCAGCTGGGTTCTTTGTGTGCGCCATCCATTGTGTGTGTGATTGTGTTTTGTTTTTCTTCGTGTCTCTGTCTGTCTTCTCTTTCTGCCTTAGCTTTTGTTCCCAATCGAGGAACGGACCTTGAACCTGTGAAATGGATCAGAACGTAATTGAGAGAGAGAGAGAGAGAGAGAGAGAGAGAGAGAGAGAGAGAGAGAGAGAGAGAGAGAGAGAAAAAAAAAATGATTGTGGTTTTGCAAAAAGATTCGAACTCTCAGTAACACAACCCAGATGAAAGAAAGACAAGGGGAAATAACAATGTATCGATCCACATTGTTTCCAAGTTTGGCTACATACAGTTTACAATAGTTGCAGTCCCACGAGGAAAGGTTCTCACTCGCTCTTACCCTTGTTTTAAGGACCCTGTGATCGTGTATGAAAATTGGAGGCTTCAGTGATTTCTCTTGACTATGCCACGAAACAAGCTCCTACCATATAGGTGGCTATTCGTGGCAATATTATTTTGAAGGACTCATTTATATCCAATTTTCTGACTAGGCTATATCACAGGGTCCCTTAAAGAGCAGTGAAAATGAACGAGAAGACGAAACACAGGTATAGACTATAATAGTATCCTTTATACAGTTACGAGCCTAATAAGTTGATCTGACGTACCAGTGAGCCAATTATAACTCTTATCTCAGTCTCATACTTGCTGGATCTCGTTAACTACCATAGCCTACCCCATCTGGTTGTTCAAAGCTGACTGGATACTTACTATACTGATGATAATATAAATAGCATAACTTACCATAATCCGGCTGATATTTCGATGATACCAGAGAAACGCTGATCAGAACGGCTTAATATAACACGACCAACAATGCGATAGAAATAGAAAAAAATAAAAGTGTTTGAAAATAGATAAACCCCGAATGATGTCGCAACTTGCATCCTGATACTTAGTAGGCTATATCGTAGGCTACCTTATCTTACAAATGGCTATTGTATTGTATGACGTCAACCAGACCTTGCGAAACACAAACACGTCAGAAATAACCTGAGAGGTGCTGAAATGTCCGGCTGGCAAGCAAGCACGCATTATGTGTGTGTGTGTGTGTGTGTGTGTGAAGGTCGTGGCCTTTGTAGGGTTGCATAAACTCCATTGGCTAAATATATTGGTTAATGTGTGTGTGTGTGTGTGTGTGTGTGTGTGTGTGTGAAGGTAGTAAGTAGCCTGTGTAGGATTGCTTAAACTGTATAAGCTAAGTATACTGGTTTATGTGTATGTGTGTGACAGGATAATGTGTGAGATGTAAATTCCAAGGCCCTTTCCTTTCCTTTCGATGGGGTGAGCACCAGAGCTGGTAATGTTATAAATTATTGGTCTGGTGGGCTGGTGGTTCCTTAGTGGGGGATCATTTTTTATTGCCTATACAATTGTGAAATGGTAATGAAGTGTACGATGTAATAGTTAAGAGAAAGTAGTAGTAGTAGTAGTGGTAGTAGTAGTAGTAGTGGGAGTAGTAGTAGTGGTAAGATATGTGTGGCCGCTGTTATTATTATTATTATTATTATTATTATTATTATTATTATTATGGACCGTGGTCATGGCAGTAGGTGCAATCGTCAGTATAGTAGTAGTAATGGTAGTAGCAGGCAGTGACTATCGTATAATGGACTACACATTCATGGTAATAGGGTAGTGATTGTGGTGTTTGGTGGTAAGCAGGAGGGAGTGATGGAACCTTGGTTGGCACTTCACACCACAAAAACTAGGAATATAACTAATAACTAATGAGTCGACGTGTTTGATTCAAGTTCACCACCATCACCACCACCAACATCACCATCACCATCACCATCACCAACACCATCACCACCACCATCACCATCACCACCATCACCATCACCATCACCACCACCAACATCACCATCACCATCACCATCACCATCACCACCACCAACATCACCATCAACATCACCACCACCATCACCTCCTGTGTTGTAGCTGCGCCGTACAGTTGTGGTCTAAAGTTCATTTTGTGTGTCGCCTCTATGATGGTTGGGGATCTTGTGGAATAATAATAATTAATTGATGTTGTTGTGAATGAGATGTGATGCGTTTTTTTTTTTTTTTTTTTTTTTTTTACAGTTTGTGATGTGTTGTAGTGTTGTTTAGTTAATTTGATTGCATCCTTGGGTACTCGTATGTGTGTGTGTGTGTGTGGTGTGTGTGTGTGTGTGTATTAATAGGTTATTTTTATTGGTCGTGAGATTAGGTGTATGTGTGTGTTTTTTTTTCTGCTATTAATATTGGTAGGTATTTTAATCGACGTGAGATTAGGTGTGTGTGTGTGTGTTTGTGTGTTTGTGTGTGTGTGCAGTGCCAGTGTGGCTAACGTAGACCTAATATGTACCGGGGGATGCATGTATGTCTGCGTGTGTTATGGTGGAGGGGGAGGAGGAGGAGAGTGGGGTGAAAGGGGGAACGATTATAGTAGGGGGAGGTAGGAGTAGGAGGAGTAGTTCTGGTGAATCATAGGCAAGAGAGATTGGCCATGTGTTTAGCAATCCCCCTGCCCCTCCCCCCCCCCTTTTCTCTCTCTCTCTTCTCTCTCTCTCTCTCTCTCTCTCTCTCTCTCTCTCTCTCCTCTCTCTCTCTCTCTCTCCTCTCTCTCTCTCTCTCTCTCTCTCTCTGTGTGTGTGTGTGTGTGTGTCCTAGCCTTGTCTGTGGCACTTAAATTAACCTCTTATATATATATTTTTTTTAATGTGTATTATTTTTCTCTCACTCCAATAAACAAAAAGTAAACTGTCCCCTTAAACCCTCGATCCCATTCATTCGTGTCAAAACATTTATTGTAAAATAGTATATATATAAATATAATGTTTCCGGAAATAACCCTGACCCATCTGTCGGAACTCAACCTTAAAAAAAAAAAAAAGGAGTCTAATTCTTATTTATTTATTATTTGTTTGTTTTTATATATATTTTAGCGTACTATCATTAAAGCCAATAATTCGTCCTAATTACTGAATAGGATGGTGGTGGCAGTGGCTAGACAGGACAGAGAATTGGATGATAAAAACAAATGAACAGTTACAAGGGTGGACGGGATAGGGTATAATATACAGTAGGTTAGCTGTAGTGGATGATCTGTGTGTAGCCTAAGTGGGGACTGGGGTTGGATGGTAGAGAATGATGGGTTAGGGGTGGGGGGGAAGGGAATAAGGAACGAATTTATGAGTGCAAAGGAATGAAAGAGGAGATAAAGGAATGAGGGAATAATGTAAAGAGTTAAGAGAGGAAGGGAATGGAGAGAATGAAAGGGGAGATAAAGGAATGAGGGAATAATGTAAGGAACTATGAGGGGAAGGGAATGGAGAGAATGAAAGGGGAGATAAAGGAATGGGAGAATAATCTAAGGAACTATGAGGGGAAGGGAATAGAGAAAATGAAGGGGAGATAAAGGAAGAGAGAATAATGCAGGAGCTAAGAGGGGAAGGGAATAGAGAGAATGAAAGGGGAGATAAAGGAATGAGGGAATAAGTAAGGAACTATGAGGGGAAGGAATAGAGAGAATGAAAGGGGAGATAAAGGAATGGGAGAATAATGTAAGGAGTTAAGAGAGGAGGGGGATTGGAGAGAATGAAAGGGAGATAAAGAATGGGGAATAATGTAAGGAACTATGAGGGGAAGGAATAGAGAAAATGAAAGGGGAGATAAAGGAAGAGGAGAATAATGCAGGGAGCTAATAGGGGAGGGAATAGATAAAATGAAAGGGGGAGATAAAGGAATGAGGGAATAATGTAAGGAACTATGAGGGAAGGGAATGGAGAGAATGAAAGGGGAGATAAAGGAATGAGGGAATAATGTAAGGAACTATGAGGGGAAGGGAATAGAGATAATGAAAGGGGAGATAAAGGAAGAGGAGAATAATGCAGGGAGTGTAGAGAATGAAAGGGAGATAAAGGAAGGTGAGAATAATGTATGAAGCAAAGAGAGGAAGGGAGTGGAGATAATGAAAGGGGAGATAAAGGAAGAGGAGAATAATGTATGAAGCAAAGAGGGGAAAGGGAGTGGAGAGAATGAAAGGGGAGATAAAGGAAAGGGATATTCAGTACTGTAAGATGAAGAAGTTTCCAGCAAGTGAAGGGAAGGGATAATAATCAAGTGACAGCCAGGAAAAGTTGTATATATATAGTTAAGGGGATAATTCACTTTTGTTTTCACTGGAGTGCCTTGATTCCTCCAAAGTATCCCAGGAAACAGGATCAGATGACAAAAATAATGTGTCTGTTGCTTGGAATAGTTTGGAGGAATCGTTTTGTTCCAGATTACCAACACTGTACCACTTCCCCCTTAACTTAGGTGACACGAGAGCGTATATATATAAATAGGAAACCTGGGTAAAGTATATATATAGGCAGGCTGGTTAGAGTATATAGGGAAGTGAAATAGAGGAATAAACATGTGCAAACCAGGATATATAATTGTTATGAATGTAGGGAAGGGAAGGAAAAAAAAGTCTTATACATAGTTACCATAGTTATTATAAGGTTACATGGGAGTGTTGACAGGCAGGCAGGCAGGCAGGCACAGAAGGTGAAGCAAGCAAATGTGTCGACCACATAAAAATATAAATAAATAGAAACAATGTGTACCAAGTGTAATCGACCCCCTCCCCCCTCCCCCCCCCCCCCCCCTCCCCCCTCCCCCAGAATAAAAAGGTGTAACGATGAAAAAGGTGAGCATTGTTAGTCTGGGTTACAATAGACTCGGGTTGATCACGTGGTCACTGGGGAGGAAGAAGGGAGGGAGGGAGTGATGGAGGAAAGAGGGTGGAGGGTTATATTGGTGAGGAGGATGGAAGGAAGGAAGGAAGGAAGGGGATGGGTGCATGGTATAGGCTATTCACCCATACTATTATGCCTTCTCTTACAGTCGTTCTTCCCTCTTATCACTATCACTCTCCCTCTTCTTATTATTATTATTATTATTATTTTCATCATCACTATCTTCATTTTTACACACTACACCTTCCCTATACTATTATCCTTATACTCGTCTTTATACCCTTGATATATATAAGTGCAAAGGAGGGTAAAGAGAGGTGGGGAGAAAAGAGGGCTGGGATATGGAGGAGCAGAGGTAGTAAGAAGTATATACGAGTAGAGAGAGACGTGTGGAAATGTAGGGACGGTGTTATAATGAGGAAAAATGATGGACTGTAATAAATGGTTAGGGGTTGAGGTGGGATTGGAATGTAAGGTATGGAGGGAAGAGTATACGAGGATGTGGTATTGGTAGAGAAGGAAGGGAGGAAGACGAGGAGGAAGTGGGTATTGGTAGAAATGCAGGAGGAAGTGGTGATTGATGATAGGAAGGGAAGAACAGGAGGAAGTGGGTATGGATAGAGAGGAAGGGAGGGGGAACAAAAGGAAGTGGATTGATAGAAAGGGGAAGGGAGGGGGAACAAGAGGAAGTGGGAATTGATAGAAAGGGAAGGGAGGGGGAACAAAGGAAGTGGGAATTGATAGAAAGGGAAGGGAGGGGGAACAAAAAGGAAGTGGGAATTGATAGAAAGGGGAAGGGAGGGGGAACAAAAGGAAGTGGGAATTGATAGAAAGGGAAGGGATGAAAGGAGGGAGGAGGAAATAAAGTCACGATCAAAAGTCCAGCATCAGGTGAATGAAAGTGACACAAATATTTGAGTGAATCTTACGAACCAGTATTTAGTCATTTGATTCGAAGGTGTTGCAGGACTCTTGGACGTACCTGTACATGCGGAAAAGTAAAGGCGGTCGTAAGGTAAAACAAAACAAAACAAATTACGATACTGAAAGATAAAGAAAGAGGTTAGGGATAGTGAGAGGCAAGAGTGTAAAATATGTATAGAGAAGGAGGAGGAGGAGGGGGGGGAGGAGGAGGAAGTGGGAGTCGACAAGGAAGGGAGGCAACTTAGGGAGGAAAGAGAAAGTAGAAATGTCAGGGAAGATGTAGGGGTGAAAAATATTGGTATGTAGGGGGTAAGAAGGGTCCCAGTGGATTGTAAGATAATGGAGTAATATATAGGAGGAGGAAATGCAGGAGGAAGAGGAAGTTTGAGTTTGATGCTGCAAGGGGAAGGTTAGGTTAGGTTAGGAGGAACTTGTGGTACAGTAGAAGTCCTGAGGGGAGGGAAGTAAACGTAGGAGTGGTTGAATGGAAGAGGGAAGGTGAGGAAATGACGAGATTGTTGGAGGGAAGGAGGATGTTGGATGCATGGGGCCGAAGGAGGAAGGAGGGAAGGTGTTGAAAGGAATGAGCAAAGGAGGTTGATGGAGAGAATGAGGGAAAGGAAGGAGGGGAAGAAAACTGATGATGGGTGAGTGTATTGAAAGGAATTAAAGATGGGAATGAAGGAGGGAGAATAATGGAGAGAAGGGAAGGGGGAAGAATATTAAAAAGATGCTGGAGAGTAAAGAAAAATAACAAATTGGAGAACTACCGTAATAAAGGAGGAAAAAAGAGAAAGGTAGAAGAAGGAATGTAAGAAGAGTTTTTAACCCAACTGTTACCTAACGTATCCTTACCTTACCCATCCTTCCCTATCCTACCTGACGTGCCTTATCAAAACCAATCCTACCCTGTTTTACCTAACATACCCTAGGCTGTTTTGTGTGTGTGTGTGTGTGAGAGAGAGAGAGAGAGAGAGAGAGAGAGAGAGAGAGAGAGAGAGAGAGATTAATTATACCTGGTGGGTGTGTGTGTGAGAGAGAGAGAGAGAGAGAGAGAGAGAGAGAGAGGAGAGAGAGAGAGAGAGAGAGAGAGAGATTAATTATACCTGGTGGGTGTGTGTGTGTGTGTGTGCGTGCGATTAATTGTTGCTGTTTTGTGTGCTTGATTTAAAGTTGTGTGTCTGTGTCTGCCTGCCTGCCTGTCTGCCTGCCTCAGTTCACCTCGCCTACACCACCACCACCACCCACTGCATGACAACTTACAACCTGCCTGCCTGTCTGTCTGTCTGTCCTCTTGCAAATTCACTGCCTTTGGGGAATTGCAACCTGACCTACCCTGCCAATTTGCGTGTTCCCTATCACCCACACCCACACACCACTTGCCATTCATCCATCCATCCACCCACCCATCTTTCTGTCTATCAACGTATCTATCTATTTCTTCTTTCCATAGATTGTAGATAGGTACTCCTTGCCAACCATCCATCTATTTATTTATTTATTTATTTATCCATCAATTCTTCCCATAAGTTGTAGATAATTATGTTCTTGGTCGTATAAATATTTGGTGACTTTTGGTATCTTTATTATTAGCAAGTGTAATGTAGCCTCTCTCTCTCTCTCTCTCTCTCTCTCTCTCTCTCTCATCTCTCTCTCTCTCTCTCTCTCTCTCTCTCTCTCTCTCTCTCTCTCTCTCTCTCTCTCTCTCTCTCTCTCTGCCATACACACACACACACACACACAAAGCACAGATGAACACAAGGCCCAGTCTGAACACCTGTTTATTTGTGTGGGAGTAGATGGGTGGGTGGATGGTGATGGAGGTGAAGGGACAGTAGTGTAACGTGTTGTTGTATAGCCTTGGTGGTCATGTGGGAGGGGAAGGGAAGGGGAGCACATCTGTATAGCCTATACCTCCATACCAGAATACATACATACACACACACACATCTGTATCCACCTCACATACAGACTGACAG
>JAWQEG010006510.1:0-33064 GCA_033782935.1 Petrolisthes cinctipes
TCTACACACACACACTGCCTTACTATTTATTATCTACACACACACACTGCTGTGTATGGAAGTGAAGTTGTAGGACCTGGTGTGAGAGGCAGACCTCCGGTTAGATGGCAGAACAGAGTGGAAGAGTATGTAAAGGAGAGAAACATGAGGGGCAGAGGAGGGCTTGAACAAGTAAGGAGGGAGTGTTGGAACAGGGAGAACTGGAGACACTTCTGCCGTGGCCACCCCCTTGAGGGGAGTTCCCGGAGGGAACGAGGCGTCGGAGCTATAGATAGATATAGATAGACACACTGCTACACTATAAATATTATCTACACACACACACACACACACACACACACACACACACGAGTGATACGCAAAAAATGATCTGTTACACAAAATTTATCTACACACACACTACGACACTAAATATTATCTACACACACACACACACTACGACACTAAATATTATCTACACACACACACACACTACGACACTAAATATTATCTACACACACACACACACACTACGACACTAAACATTATCTACACACACACACACACACACTACGACACTAAATATTATCTACACATACACACACACACACACACACTACGACACTAAATATTATCTACACATACACACACACTACGACACTAAATATTATCTACACATACACACACACTACGACACTAAATATTATCTACACACATACACACACACACACAGGAACGACAGGGAAATATTTAATTGAGGATATCAGGCACACATTCCCAATAAAATAATATAAAATACGATATAGTTTTAGGCCTTTAGTCCCTGTGACCTTGAGAGTGAAAGAGGAGGGAGGGGAGATAGAGAGGGGGAGGGGAGAGAGGAGGGAGGGGAGATAGAGAGGGGGAGGGGAGAGAGGAGGGAGGGGAGAGAGAGAGAGGGAGGGGAGAGAGGAGGGAGGGGAGAGAGGCACCCTTCTAACCTTCACCTACTTGTTATAGAAGGGGGGGGGGGAGTGGGGGTATTGGGAGGGGGACCACGCATGAGCACCTTAACTATCCTTTCTCTCTTCTACCACCACCACTACCTCTACTACCATTATTTTCCTTACTATCACTACTATCCTTACTACACTACCACTTTATTACCACTACTATTTTACTACCACCACCACCACTACTATTTTACTACCACTACCACCACTACTATTTTACTACCACTACCACCACCACTATTTTACTACCACTACCACCACTACTATTTTACTACCACTACCACCACTACTATTTTACTACCACTACCACCAGTACTATCCTTACTACCACCACTAATATCCTTACTACCACCACCACCACTACTATCCTTACTACCACTACCACCACTAATATCCTTACTACCACCACCACCACTACTATCCTTACTACCACTACCACCACTATTTTACTACCACTACAACCACTACTACTTTACTACCACTACCACTATCCTCACTACTACCACTACTACTATCCTTACTACCACTACCACCACTACTATTTTACTACCACTACTATCCTTACTACCACTACTATCCTCACTACCACAACTACTATCCTTACTACCAACATTATCCTCATTCCTTCAAACTATCCCATCAAATAAATAAAATAATAACCTCAATATTACTAATAGGAGATCTTCTGGCTTTTTCGTATATAATTATGAAGAATTTATTAGTAGCATATACAATTTAGAATAAAGAGTTGTTTCTCCCCTTATTTCCTCTTCACTTACTTACATAACTTTTATCGTAAACTAAGTCACACTCTCCTCACTCACCCCCCCCTTTCTCTCTCTCTCTCTCTCTCTCTCTCTCTCTCTCTCTCTCTCTCGCAGTACCGTACTTGAAACAACACAACAACAATAACAATAACAAAAACAACATTCTTTCTTTGTTACTTTCTACTGTAAACAAAAACAATGAGAAACAAACATCTCTATTTTTCTTTTTCTTTATAAGTGATCATGAAAATATAATTACTCCCTTTTTTATATATAAGTGGCAAAAGAAACTGGCTTATTCGTTTAATTAAGGTGGTATATAACACATTGTATTGGGTGGTAAATCTGGAGCAAATGATTCCTCCAAACTATTCCAGGCAACAGGATACCATTAATTTTCTTCCTCTGAGTCTGTTTCCTGGGATATTTTGGAGGAATCAAGTTTGCAATAATTAACATCACATATTATATATTTACCAAAGTCCTGCTCACGTCCCTCCCCTCTGAATACGGTACCATCATCATACAGTACATCCACTACGTAGCATCACACACACACACAAACACAAAGACATTCTCTCTCCACTACCACCTAGTCTACTCGCGTCACACAACCTTTTCACTCCGTATTTCTCTCTCTCTCTCTCTCTCTCTCTCTCTCTCTCAACATTTTCGTCACCAGCTCCCTCCCTCTCGTCAACACACACACACACACACACACACACATTTTCCTTTATGTACACACTGTATTTTCATTTGTACACACACACTTCCTTTATGTACACACTGTATTTTCATTTATACACACACACACACACTTTCTTTATGTAAACACTGTATTTTCATTTGTACACACACACACACACACACACACACACACACTAGTTTTTATTATTCTTCCACCACCCTTCCGTGCCCAAGTTGTTCACCTCTCTCTCTCCCTACCTCACCACCATCATCATTCATTCTACTTTCCCTTAATTAACAACCAAACAACTGAAAAAAAAGGAGGCCAGCAGACAAGCCAACTCACCACCATCTTTCCTCACCACCACCACTACATCATCACTATTTACACCATCCTCTTCATCACCACCATCACCACCACTTTTTACACCATCTTCTTCACCACCACCACTACCACCATCACTTTTTTACACCATCCTCTTCATCACCACCACCACCATCACTTTTTACACCATCCTCTTCATCACCACCACTACCACCATTACATCACTATTTACACCTTCCTCTTCATCACCACCACCACCACTCTTTACAGCATCTTCTTCATCACCACCACCACTACATCACTTTTTACACCATCATCTTCATCACCACCACCACTCTTTACAGCATCTTCATCACCACCACCACTTTTTACACCATCCTCTTCATCACTACCACCACCACTACTCTTTCTACTCCACCATCACTTCTACACAAACCTTTCCAACAACACACAGTCACCTCCTTTCTTCCACTCAGTATACACCCCACCCACCATCCACACACACACACACAGTCACCTCCTTTCTTCCACCTTATTCTACCCACCCACCATCCACACACGTACACACACACAGTCACCTTTTCTTCCACTCAGTATACACCCCACCCCACCCACCATCCACACACACACACACTCAGTCACATCCTTTCTTCCACCATCCACACACACACACTCAGTCACATCCTTTCTTCCACCATCCACACACACACTCAGTCACATCCTTTCTTCCACCATCCACACACACACACTCAGTCACATCCTTTCTTCCACCATCCACACACACACACAGTCACCTCCTTTCTTCCACCATCCACACACACACTCAGTCACATCCTTTCTTCCACTCTTCCCTCCCCCCTCCACTCCTCAAACAAAAACATCAACTCCGTCACCTCCTTTCTTCCACCCACCCAGACGCTTGTGTCAAAACTCCACCATACACCACCATACCACTCCCACGTCTAGTACTCCACCACCTCTCCCAGTAAATGCGTAGTAGGATGGTCTGGCAGAGAGAGAGAGAGAGAGAGAGAGTGTGTGTGTGTGTGTGATTAACGACTAACTTGAGCCGCTCCACATTTCAACCTATATTATCATTATCATTATTATTATTATTATTATTATTATTAATTGAGAAAAAACACCATATCTGTTTCTATTCCAAGTCCTGAATCAAAATGAGCGGTAGATATAAAAAAATAATCGATACCCCAGCACATTAGTCGCGATAAGTTTTAGGGGGTAATTCACTTTTGTTACATTGGAGTGCCATGATTCTTCCAACGTATACTTGCCAGGAAACAGAACCAGAAGAGCAAAAATGATGCTGTTTGTTCTGTTGCTTGGAATAGTTTGGAGAATTCAATTGCTCCAGATTTACCAACACTGTACTCCCCCCCCCCCTAATTAACACGGGGTTAAGTTTAAAGTGAGTAGTATACTGCTGGTAAATCTGGAGTAACTGAATCCTCCAAACTGTATCAGGCAACAGAACACCCGTATACTTGTTCATTCGATCCTGTTTCCTGTCATACTTTGGAGGAATCAAGGAGCTTCATTGTAGTGTACCAAAAGAATACTATCCCCTATTAAGGCCTACGGAGTTAAATCTGACACACACACACATACACACACATTAATAACCCATCTCCCCCTTCCTTGAATATACATACGTCTTGGTGCAGGCAAGTCTCATTCACAGGTTTATGAATCGCAGAGTTCATGATCAAACCAAGGTCAGTGTAAACAAAGTATAACATCAGTCTGTCTGTCTCTCTCTCTCTCTCTCTCTCTCTCTCTCTCTCTCTCTCTCTCTCTCTCAGCCGGTATCTCTTTTCTCTCTCTCTCAGTCAGTCAGCCAGTGTCTCTCTCTCTCTCTCTCTCTCTCTCTCTCTCTCTCTCTCTCTCTCTCAGCCAGTATCTCTCTCTCTCTCTCTCTCTCTCTCTCAGCCAGTATCTCTATTTCTTTCTCTTTCTCTCTCTCTCTCTGTACACCCCCATAAAAAGTGAATGGGTTAAACAGAGGGTGTCAACATATCCCAGTACAGATTATATACATTACAGGGCGAAGCAGAAGTTAGCAAGTCAGTATTTTAAGGGGGAAATTTTGTGTTGGTAAATCTGGAGCAACTGCATCCTCCAAACTATTCCAATCATTAGAACACTATTATTTTTGCTCTTCTGGTTCTGTTTCCTATCATACTTTGGAGGAATCGAGACACTCCAATGTAACAAAAAAGAATTACCACCATTTAGAGGCAATCTGAATAACAGGACCAGATGAACAAAAATAATGATGGCTGGCCTGTTGCTTGGAATAGTTTGGAGGAATCATTTGCTCCGGATTTATCAACAATGTACTATATCCCCTTAAGGACCCTGTGATCGAGTATGAGAATTGGAGGCTTCTGATTCCTCCTGACTATGCCACGAAACAAGCTCCTTAACGTAGTCTACGTAGATGGTGTTTCGTGGCAATGATTGAAGGACTCATTTACCTCCAACTGCTGACTACATCACAGAGTCCCTTAAGAGCATGAACCAATAAAATATTACAGACATTACAGAGACTAATAGCTATATAATTATAAACTTTAGCAGCAATACTTTTCCCAGTTAGTTTCCCAGTTTAATTAAAAATCGTCTTGTTTGGGTTAATAACAACAGGATTAATAATATAGTTTGGCAGGCAGCATCACTTTATCGAGGTTGTTTCATAAGATGTTGTTGTTTGTTTGTATGTAGGACTAATGGAATGGGAGAGACAGTCATCCACTTATGTCTGTCTGTCTGTCTGTCTTCTAATCCACGTGTTACGACATTGAATCTGGTGCCAGAGTTTCTTCAAGGGCATTGAGAGACTATTTAGAAGCCAATGAATATGCCTTGTCTTAATGCCAACACGCAATAATATGATGATGATTTTTGCTCACACTATCATCCCTTGTACACACACACACACCTGACTACCAACATAAATTAACACACACATACACACACAAGACGCCCAACGAAAGTAAACACACACACACACACCTGACTACCAACATAAATTAACACACACATACACACACACACAAGACGCCCAACGAAAGTAAACACACACACACACACCTGACTAACAACATAAATGAACACACACACATGATGCACAATATAAATGAACACACACACATACACACACACACAAGACGCCCAACGAAAGTAAACACACACACACACACACACCTGACTCACAACATAAATGAACACACACACATGATGCACAATATAAATGAACACACACACACACACACACAAGACGCCCAACGAAAGTGAACACACACACACACAAACACACCTCCCTCCAGCTGGCACGCCATTGGTTAATCGAGTCCTGACCACACCACAACACACACACACACACACCACGCTAGGCTATATATTGCCACCACTACCGCCTCACCACTGGCTAGACTCCCAAGGTTGGCTGCCTACAAAACAAAATAAAACAATACCAGCCACACAGTTTTTGGTATGGGGAGCAGGGAGGAAAAAATGTCTATGGCGTGCGTATATCAAATTGTGGTCTATAATTATAATATTGGGTTAAGTTCAGAGTCTTTATAGTAAATAGGTACTGTACAAAGTGTATATATAAAGTATATAGATGTATGTATCTGTGTGTATGTAATGTATAGTATTTTTATCATCTAGAAACCAGATAAACAATAAATGACATAGAATTGCCTCCATTTATAAAGTTCAAACTATTGTATGTGTGTGTGTTTTACATTTACAGGAGAAAGATTTAAAGGTGGAGAATCTCTTATAGGAAGGAAACAGCAGACCTCAATTATACAAATAAGGGATCTATTTGTGTCATAATTTTGTGGGGAATCAGTGACCCTTTTACTTACCTCTCTTATAAAACAGGCTAATGCCAAACGAGTATACACACACACACACACACGAGTATCTTCATATATACACACCCACAGGAACACCAATTTTTATTTCAGAGAGAAAAAAAAAAAAACACACACACATACGAGTATCTTCATATATACACGCCCACAGGAACACCATTTTTTATTTCACACACAGACACACACACAGAGTACCATACATAGGCTACACCTACTTCCTGGTTAAAAGTATGCCACGAGTTCACCCACCCACCACCACCACCATATACGATAACTTCACTCTCTTCCTGGCCTATCACATTACGCTTCAATGGGTCACACACACACACAACCTTATAAGGAAAGGCGTAGTACCGTAGCTAATATCACCCTCTATAAAGCAGACCCTATCTACTTCACTATACCTAATATTATGTAACTATTATGACAGTAGATTTATATAAGGAAGGTGTAGTACCGTAGCTAATTACACCCTCTATAAAGTCGACCCTATTATACCAAACGTATATTTCACTACCTTAAACTACACCTTTGGTAAATCTGGAGAAACTGATCCTCCAAACAATTCCAAGCAACAGGCCACCATTAGTTTTGTTCATCTGGTCCTGTTTCCTGGCATACTTTGGAGGAATAAAGGTACTCCAATGTAACAAAAGTGAATTACCCCCTTAAACTACACCTTTGGTAAATCTGGAGCAACTGAATCCTCCAAACAATTCCAAGCAACATGCCACCATTATTTTTGCTCATCTGGTCCTATTTCCTGGTATACTTTGGAGGAATCAAGACGGTCCAATGTATCAAAAGTGGATTCTCCCCTTATTATAGTACGGTAGATTTGAAGTCTCATGTATGATAATATGATCAACAATATATATGTATTTTTACTCACAGATGTTATATACTTACACGTGGTCCTTACGTAAGTGTCATATTATCTTACTTTGTGTGTGTGTGTGTGTGTGTGTGTGAAAGGAACTTGAATAATATTAACAGCCTCTGTCTACTTTTAACTTGGACCACACGATGATAATTATGATACCGTGAAGTAAATACAATGACTCTGGTGACAATATAAACATAAATAAATAAATAAATAAATAAACCTACTACTAAAAAAGATGATTAGGCTACAACAACAAAAACAACAACAACAACAACAGCATGAGGTGTGTGTGTGACGTAACCCCGAGGAGCACAGCAGGGCCACTCAGCGAGCCTACTAACCCCACAAGCCACCACACCACGCGGCCAAAAGAATGTAAACAAAACAACAAAAATGAAGATGACGATGATGATATTCTTTGTTTTCATCATAACCCTCGTATTTTTTTTTTATAATGTTTTTTTTTATTATAAGGAAAAGGTGGACAAAAATGACGATGATGATATTCTTTGTTTTCATCATAACCCTCGTGTATTTTTTTTTTTTTTTATTATTGTGAGGAATAGGTGGACAAAAATGACGATGATAATATTCTTTGTTTTCATCATAACCATCGTGTATTTTTTTTTTTTATTATTGTGAGGAATAGGTGGACAAAAATGACGATGATGATATTCTTTGTTTTCATCATAACCATCGTGTATTTTTTTTTTTTTTATTATTGTGAGGAATAGGTGGACAAAAATGACGATGATGATATTCTTTGTTTTCATCATAACCATCGTGTTTTTTTATTTTTTTTTATATATAATGTGGTTTTTTTTTTATTATAAGGAAAAGGTGGACAAATATGACGATGATGATATTCTTTGTTTTCATCATAACCACCGTGTATTTTTTGTATGTTTTTTTATTATGAGGAATAGGTGGACAAAAATGACGATGATGATATTCTTTGTTTTCATCCTAACCATCGTGTTTTTTTATTTTTTTTTTATATATAATGTGTGTTTTTTTTATTATGAGGAAAAGGTGGACAAAAATGACGATGATGATATTCTTTGTTTTCATCCTAACCATCGTGTTTTTTTTTTTTTTTTTTTTTTATTGTGAGGAATAGGTGGACAAAAATGATGATGATATTCTTTGTTTTCATCCTAACCATCGTGTTTTTTTATTTTTTTTTATATATAATGTGTTTTTTTTTTATTATAAGGAAAAGGTGGACAAATATGACGATGATGATATTCTTTGTTTTCATCCTAACCATCGTGTATTTTTTTTTTTAGTGTTTTTTTTATTATCATCATTAGGAGAAGGTGGACGATATATATACTGTGATAAAAATGTTTCTTGTTGTTGTTGTTACTAATGCAAGCTGTTTGTTTTATTCTCCCTTTCAAAAATCCTTCCATTCTATTCATCTATAGTTCTTTCGTTGTTACCCACTTGACATAAAATTAAAGTGTTACTGATTTATCCAAACTATGCCACAATGATATCTGCCATTCATAACTAGATATTTTCCTTCCAAGTGAATTTTACTGTTGTAACAACCTCCCACACTATTACGTAACCGAACACACACACACACCCATACACATAATCCGGGGACAGGTTTAGTTACAACCAGTTTCACGATTACACACACACAAGTAACCCTAGTACAATTCTAGTTACAACTCGCTTCACACACACACACACACACACACAGTCACACACACGAGTAACCCTAATACAATTTTAGTTACAACTCGCTTCACACATACACACACACGTAATCCAAGTACAGGACTACAGGTGAAGTTACAACTAGCTTCACACACACACACACACACACAACCATGGTAGTAAGCGTACAGTACATACCTTGGGTGAACAGGGGTCCATTCCTCAGCATCGTCTGGTTCTGGTTTGGGTATTCTGATCTCAGGCCAAATGCTGTGAACCCATTGGTGATGTAAGAACACCAATAGACCCATTAGACTGGCCACAAAGTACACCCTTAGTTCACTCCAGATTACCACCCTGCAAATAACAAACAAACAAATAATAATAATAAATAAATGTAAATAATAATGATAATAATAACAAAGACAGGCCTTCAGCTCACTCCAGATTATCACCCTGTAAATAACAAACAAACCAATAATAATAAATGTAAACTGTACAATAAATATAAATAATAATAATAATAATAAAGCCTTCAGTTCACTACCCTGCAAATTACAAACAAATAATAATAAATGTAAATACTGTACAATAAATATAAATAATAATAATAATAATAAAGCCTTCAGTTCACTACCCTGCAATAACAAAACAAATAATAATAAATAAATGTAAATACAATAAATATAAATAATAATGATTATAATAATAATAATAAAGCCTTCAGTTCACTACCCTGCAATAACAAACAAATAAATAATATATGTAAAAACAATATATATAAATAATAATAATAAAGCCAGGCCTTCTCTTCACTTCACATTACCACCCTGCAATAACAAACAAACAAATAAACAATAATAACAATGCGATTAAGAACAACATTATTATTATTATTTATTGTTAATATTAATTATTTTATTTACCGGGTATTTATTATTTTATAATTTGGCGGAACTTTTATTGACGACGTTTAGCTTCTGCTTCTTCACGTCAAAAGCAGAAGCAATGTGCATGTAACTACCATTCACTATACAGTCTAACATTTAAGGGAGTAATTCTCTTTTGTTACACTGGAGTGCCTTGATTCCTCCAAAGTATGCCAGGCCCAAGTTAACAAAAATAAAGGTGTTCTTCTGTTGCTTGGAATAGTTTGGAGGTTTCAGCAGTTGCTCCAGATTTACCAACACAAAACCTCTCCCTTAAGGACCCTGTGCTCGTGTATGAAAATTGGAGGCTTCTGATTCCTCCTGACTATGCCACGAAACAAGCTCCTTCCATATAGGTGTGTGTGTCATATGGAAGATTCTGATTCCTCCTGACTATGCCACAAAACAAGCTCCTTCCATATAGGTGTGTGTGTTTCATGGCAATATTTGAAGGACTCGTTTACCTCCAATTTTCTGACTACATCACACACAGGGTCCCATAAGACAGTAATCACCATCTTGTATCGTACATCAATCATCCACACACTAACCCTGCAGCCCAACACTCCCAATGCATGAGAGAGGTAATTGACCAAGCTGGCATTCCACAAGGTTAAGGGACTCAGTGATGTAGTCAGAAGAAAATTGGAGGTTAGTGAGTCCTTCAAATATTGCCACAAAACACATACACCTATATGGAAGGAGCTTGTTTCGTGGCATGGTCAGGAGGAATCAGAAGCCACAATATGACTCACACACCTATATGGAAGGAGCTTGTTTCGTGGCATGGTCAGGAGGAATCAGAAGACTCCAATTTCCATACATGTTCACACGGTCCTTAACTAACCTATCTGGACAGTGACAGGGTTTGTTTGGCTACTGAAAATACTCACTGAATAAATAATAAATGTAAATACAATAAATATAAGGTAAATAATAATGAATAATAATACTGACAATGAGTAGACCCATGTTATACAATAAATAAAATAATACTAGTGCTGTATATAAATGTAAATACAATAAATATATGGTAAATAATAATGAATAATACTGACAATGAGTGCACCCATGATATACAATGAATAAATAAATACTGGTACTTTATCCACCCATCACTTCATTTTACATTTAGTGCCTCATTGAATACCACCAAATGTTTTCCCAGGCTTTTGTTATTCATCACCCAACACACTAAGCTATATACTGTACTGAGCCTGTGTTAAGGTGGTAATTCACTTTTGTTACATTGGAGTGCTAATCAAGGCATTATAATGTACCAAAACTATATTATAATTTTAAATCATCTTATATATTTCCTGGCATACTTTGGAGGAATCAAGGCACTCTCTAATGTACCAAAAATATATTAATCATCTTATATATTTCCTAGCATACTTTGGAGGAATCAAGGCACTCTAATGTACCAAAAATATATCATAATTTTATACCATCTTATATAATATTATTTCCTGACATACTTTGGAGGAATCAAGGCACTCCAATGTACCAAAAATATAGCCTACTCTCATCTTACCAACAGTATACTCTCCATCTTAAATATTATTCAGCAGGTGACCTACAGTTTCACCCTGCAGCCATGACTTGGGCAGTGAAACCTGTACTGTAGGTGAATGCCCTGTGACCTTATTTCTCTTTAGATGTGATGGTATTTCTCTTTAAGATGTGTTGGTATTTCTCTCAAGACGTGATGGTATTTCTCTTAAGATGTGATGGTATTTCTCTTAAGATGTGATGGTATTTCTCTTAAGATGTGATAGTATTTCTCTTAAGATGTGATAGTATTTCTCTTAAGATGTGATGGTATTTCTCTTTATATGTGTTGGTATTTCTCTTAAGATGTGATGGTATTTCTCTTAAGATGTGATGGTATTTCTCTTAAGATGTGATGGTATTTCTCTAAAGATGTGTTGGTATTTCTCTTAAGATATGATGGTATTTCTCTTAAGATGTGATAGTATTTCTCTTAAGATGTGATAGTATTTCTCTTAAGATGTGATGGTATTTCTCTTTATATGTGTTGGTATTTCTCTTAATATGTGTTGGTATTTCTCTTAAGATGTGTTGGTATTTCTCTTAAGATATGATGGTATTTCTCTTAAGATGTGATGGTATTTCTCTTTAAGATGTGTTGGTATTTCTCTTAAGACGTGATGGTATTTCTCTTAAGATGTGTTGGTATTTCTCTTAAGATGGTATATATTTCTTTAATGGTATTTCTCATAACTGAACCCATTATTATTAACTCCCACCACAGCCAAACCAAACAACAATAATAAAACAATAACAACAATTACCCACTATCATTACCAACCATTATCATTACTACTCACTACTTCTACTATTACTACTACTACTACTCGTTAACTACTCACCAAAATAGTAGTAGATTAACTCCCACAACAACCAAACCAAACAACAACAAAAAACAAATACAATTATAAAACAAAAACAATTACCCACAATAAACAACTATCATTACTATTACTACTCACTACCATTACTACTACTACTATTACTATTACTACTACTCATTAACTACTCACCAAAATAGTAGTAGATTAACTCCCACAACAACCAAACCAAACAACAACAAAAAACAAATACAATTATCAAACAGACAACTACCATTACTACTACTACTACTATTACTACTCACTACTACTACTACTACTACTCGTTAACTACTCACCAAAATAGTAGTATATTAACTCCCACAACAACCAAAACAAAGAATAATAATAATCAACAAAAACAATTACCCACAACCCAGAATACTATCATTACCATTACTACTACTACAACTACTACTCACTATTATTACTACTACTCGTTAACTACTCACCAAAATAGTAGATTAACTCCCACAACAACCAAACCAAACAATAATAATCAACAAAAACAAATACAATTACCCACAACAGAATACTACCATTACTACTACTACTACTACTACTACTCACTACTACTACTACTACTCGTTAACTACTCACCAAAATAGTAGATTAACTCCGACTACAGCCAAACTACTCGTCCCAGGTTTTTCCCAAATAAGAATGGCTTGTAAGGTGACCATATAGGCTTCCCAGGGGCCCAAAGCACGGGTTATTTTCCGGGTTTCTGTTTTCCTGCCACATTGGGGGGGTGCTCCGGGTGTACTATCGGGGTGGGGGGGTCCTAGTGTACTATCGGGGGTATCGGTTTTAAAGGGCCATAGCCTGAGCAATATGTTCTTGAGGGAAGCCATGATCATACTCCCTCTCTGACTGGTAAAAGGTAACTGAGCTCTAGTTGCCAGTTTTGTTGCATTTATTTATTATGGCTCGATTCCCGCCCAATATGCAGTGGTTAATAGCCCAAAGTAGCCCAAATGTGTGTGTGTGTGTGTGTGTTTGTTATTTTTTGGCCTATCGACTACGTATTAATGGTTATCAAGGCGTTATATTTATAAAGTGTGTGTATATGGAGAAGTGTATGTGTGTGTCAGGATGTGTGTGTATGTGTAGTAGCCAAAAATGTGTGTGTTTGTTATTTTTTGGCTTATCGACTACGTAATGGTTATCAAAGCGTTATATTTATAAAGTGTGTGTATATGGAGAAGTGTATGTTTGTGTTAGGATGTGTGTGTGTGTTTGTGTGTGTGTACGTGTTGTGTTGTGTCAGCCCAAATCTTGTGTCATACCGCCAGTCCCTTCCTCGGATTTAGGGGTCTGATGAGAGATTAATTAAGGTAAAGTGTGAAGTATATACCATATAAATACTTTACCACGGTGCTCATCTGCCTCACACTAACATTTAATCCCATGTTGAATCATAGCAACACGATTAATATCCTACAATAACAAAAGAATAAATGTTTACCTAAAAAAATATATAGCCAAATTGGGCATGAAAACTGTTTAGGTGGCAATACTGGGTGACCTGCGCAGATCACAACCACGCCATAAAGCCCGCAATATGCTGCGGCGAGGTGCGGCGCGGTGCGACGGCGCCGCAGTGTGTGACACCTTTCATTTGTTTGTGTATTATCGCCATTCTGCGGCGGCGCCGCAAGTTGTGACAACGGCCTAATTTTATGAATTGCCCGACATACATTGGAGGAATCAAGGCACTCCAATGTACCAAAATTATACTATAACCACTTAAAGAAATAAAATAAATGATAGATTGACTGATATTATTATAGGCGCCGCAAGCAGCAAGGTCATATGGCGCCCGAGAAAGCAATGCATAGGATTCAATATACACATATTTAACCTGTTTTGTTTTCTCTCCCCCCCTCTCTGTCTGTATCTCTCTCTGTCTCTCACACACCATGATATTGTAGCAGACAAGAAGCACCTTGCACTTCCCTCTCCTCACCTGTCATCAGTGTGCGCAGTCCACCTGGTTGAGTCAAGAGGCGCCGATGAGCCGCTCCTCGTTCACTCTCCTAGCAGCACTCGACCTAGACTCACCTCCTGCCCTGCCACCAACCTTGCCTGTTGTCCTACCATGCCACTCTCTCCACACCACCTCCTGCAGCAACTCTCAATCTCCCCACGCGGCCATGGAAGGCAGACTCATCCTCTACATCACTGACCCTGGCCCTCCTTGCTATGGTGTCCTGGAATCACTAGTGGAACACCTACCTTGTATGTGTGTTAATAAATTGTTACCGTGTACAATTGAGTCTGTTTACACCAATAGTAACGCAACCCCTTATTGTTACAATATTATAGAGTCTAATAACAAATAAATAAAGCATATAATCATAATTGTTTATTTCTATACTTGTACATTTCTTCACCTTAAAATTAACACAGAATAATAATAATGCACATCATCCTTAAAAAAAAATATTAAAAAAAAAAGTGCTGGATGGCTGAAATCGAGAGCATGTATGAATTAACATTATCATTATTATTTTTATTTTTAAGCAAGAAGTCTATTAAAATCAATTAAGGACCCTGTGTGTGATGTACTCAGAAAATTGGAGATAAATGAGTCCTTCAAATATTGCCACGAAACACACCTATATGAAAGGAGCTTGTTTCAGGGCATGGTTAGGAGGAATCAGAAGCCTCCAATAATCAGAAAATAGGAGGTATAAGAGTCCTTCAATATTGCCATGAAACAAACACACACACACCTATATGGAAGTAGCTTTTTTGTTTCGTGGCATAGTTAGGAGGAATCAGAAGCCTCCAATTATTATCATACACACAATCACAGGGTCCTTTAAAGACAACTTGGACAAAACTAATGCAAATGTTCTCAAAATAAAAAATTAAAAAAAATTATGAGGCTTTGTGAACAGGAGTAGTGGTGAATTAACTAGGTAAATAAAAATGTGTGTGTGTGTGTGTGTGTGTGTGTGTATATATATGTGTGTGCGTGTGTGTATATATATATGTATGTGTGTGTGTGTGTGTGTGTGTGTGTGTGTGTGTGTATATATATGTGTGTGTGTGTATGTATATATATGTGTATGTGTGTGTGTGTGTGTGTGTGTTTCATGGCAATATTTGAAGGACTCTCTAGCCTCCAAATTTCCGATTACATCACACACAGGGTCCCTTAAAAAAATAAGAATACTGTAATGCTAAATATAATCACCTCATATTTTTGGGCAAACTGTATGGGTATTTAAATGTTGTATGGGTTAGTAGACATTATTTCCCCCTTGTAAACTAACTTAATACTATTACTACTACTACTACTATTTCTCCTGATCAAAATGCCTCGGTCAATGTGATATCAATATTAATTCCTACATGATTTCTTTTACGCCCAAGCTTACATTTTTCATGGCATCTTAAAAACAATAGAGCAACAATATGTAAATTAATCCAATATACACAGTTTATTGTCCTCAAATAATAATAATAATATAGTTTACATTACACAAAATAGCGCAATGAATTTCTAATAATCTTACTTCTACTCAACTTAATAATTATGATTAGAGTAAATTCACAATGGATACAAGATGATCATAAACTACAAAACAGTGTTGATTGTGGCATTTGTATCTTGTCTGTAAGGCTATGGGTTTATTTCCATAAAAAAAATAAGCAAAAAAAAAAAAAAAAGTCTAAAATCTTAATTAATTGTGTGTTCCATCTCTTATCTCTTACAAAAATAAACCTAGGCACCTTAAACTTTCAAAAAATGTCCTCCAAAATGTACAATTGGCTTGACTTAAGGGGGTGTATAACACATCGATTTGGATGGTAAATCTGAAGCAAATGATTCCTCCAAACTATTCCAGGCAACAGGATACCATTATTATTCTTCATATGGGTCTGTTTCCTGGCATACTTTGAAGGAATCATGGCACTCCAGTCTATCAAAAGTATACTATCCCCTTAAAGACCCTGTGATCGTGTATGAGTCTTGGAGGCTTCGGATTCCTCCTGACTATGCCACGAAACAAGTTCCTTCAATATAGGTGTGTGTGTTTCGTGGCAATATTTGAAGGACTCACTAACCTCTAATTTTCTGACTACATCACAGGGTCCCTTAATCCTTACAATGTGGAATGAATAACACCAGAAATTGTTTACATCTTCTGCCTCTGTACAACCTCAACAATCAAATATCCACCAACACTTTCCTTCCATCGTAGTAAACATCTTGGTAATAAATAACATCTCATATATAATTTTGTAGCACCTCATAATAATTGAGGGGGTTGAGTTGACATAAGGTGTTGTTGTATGATTATATTTTGGTATGATACCGATTTATTTACACGATGGAAGGAAAGTGTTGGTGGATATTTCATTATGGCTGTACATACACAACAAAACATTAGGCATCGTTATCTTACTTAATACACATTTTCCTGACATGCCATATATTATGTATTTGCTTGATAATAAAACTTTTGCTTGGTTGCTTGCATAGAAGAGGAATGTATAATGTATAAAACTAAGGAATAATCCACTATATAAAAATGGTCTTGTCTACTGAGGGGAAAAAAAGGGATGATATTAGTGAGATCTGTACATGAATGAAAATGTGTGGCTAAATATATATACTGTAGCATAATATATATATATAAAAATTACAAGTGGCTAATGTGAAAGCTCTTTAGTTACACATCCTGATCAAAACTTGGATATAAATTAATTCCCTATCAAAAAGTGCAAGTCTACATCGGGTCTTCCACACAGAGGTAAACAAACGGCGGGTGCGGCCAACTCAGTGGAATTATCTCGTTTTTTATACCAGTGTTACCATATCAAACAGTCCCCGGTGGTACCCATTGGCCACTTATGCCAGACACCTACCCACAAAATTGGTAACAGTGTCTGCTCACAAAATTGGTAACAGTGTCTGCCCACAAAATTGGTAACAGTGTCTGCCCACAAAATTGGTAACAGTGTCTGCCCACCGTCTTTTGCCTCTTGTGTGGAATGGGCTTAAGGATAGTATGCAAGAAAATCCATAGTGTGGTATCTGTGTGTCCTATG
The DNA here is from genome assembly GCA_033782935.1 of Petrolisthes cinctipes. Lineage (NCBI taxonomy): Eukaryota > Metazoa > Arthropoda > Malacostraca > Decapoda > Porcellanidae > Petrolisthes > Petrolisthes cinctipes. The sequence goes on from JAWQEG010006510.1 coordinate 17,626, forward strand.
ACTCCATGTACACACAACCGAGCCCATCGTATCAGTACCACCATCAGTACCATGGCATCGTACACACCACCATCGTATCAGTACCATGGCATCGTACACACCACCATCAGTACTATGGCATCGTACACACCACCATCGTATCAGTACCATGGCATCGTACACACCACCATCAGTACTATGGCATCGTACACACCACCATCGTATCAGTACCATGGCATCGTACACACCACCATCAGTACTATGGCATCGTACACACCACCATCGTATCAGTACCATGGCATCGTACACACCACCATCAGTACTATGGCATCGTACACACCACCATCGTATCAGTACCATGGCATCGTACACACCACCATCAGTACTATGGCATCGTACACACCACCATCGTATCAGTACCATGGCATCGTACACACCACCATCAGTACCATGGCATCGTACACACCACCATCGTATCAGTACCATGGCATCGTACACACCACCATCAGTACCATGGCATCATACACACAACCATTGTATCAGTACCATGGCATCGTACACACCACCATCAGTACCATGGCATCATACACACCACCATCGTATCAGTACCATGGCATCGTACACACCACCATCGTATCAGTACCATGGCATCGTACACACCACCATCGTATCAGTACCATGGCATCGTACACACCACCATCAGTACCATGGCATCGTACACACCAACCAATGTTTTTCTATACAACCCTAATACCTCCTCCAGCCTGTGTTGTCAATCTTACATATGACATTTTTTTAACAAGGTATAAATAACACAGCGTTGGTAAATCTGGAGTAAACCTATATATAAATCCTCCAAACTATTCCAAGCAACAGAACACCCACTCATTTATTATTGTTTTTATATCTGGTCCTGTTGTTTCCTGGCATACTTTTTTGGAGGAATCAAATAACTCTAATATATCAACAAAAGTCTATCATTCCCTTAATGGGGTAAATAATTCACTTTTGTTACATTGGAGTGCCTTGATTCCTCCAAAGTATGTCAGGAAATAACAGGACCAGATGAATAACAACAAAAATAATGGTGTTTGTTCTGTTGCTTGGAATAATAGTTTGGAGGAATCGTTTGCTCCAGATTTACCTACACTGTACTTCCCCCTCTAATTAAGTTGCTAAATATTTTCAACTTATGCGATATCAACTTGCAACATTTGGTCTAGAAATGTGGCTAAAAATATCCCAAAAACTACATTATCTATTATATTATTGACAAGGGGTATTTTTTAACTTATTCATTACTTCAGACAAAACTAAAAAAAAACTCTTAAATCATGAAATATTAACTCGTACACCATTTGGGCTTATCTAACTCCTTTAAAAATCATCTTGACAACTAGGTATTATTTATATTGTTGTTATTATTATTGTCAGTGTTTTTATTTTCACTTTTATGCATTTGACAACTAACTATTATTATTATTATTATTATTATTATTGTCAATGTTATATTTTTCATTTTTATTCATCTTGATAACTATTATTTTTATTATTATTATTATTGTCAGTGTGTTTTTATATTCATTTTTATTCATCTTGACAACTAACTATTATTATTATTGTCATTGTGTTTTTATTTTAATTTTCATTCATTTTGACAACTAACTATTATTATTATTATTATTATTTTCATTTTTTACGCATCTTGTCAACTAACTAACTATTGTTATTTTTATTTTCATTTTTACGTATCTTGACAACTAACTATCATTATTATTGTCAAAGAGTTACATATTTATTTTTTGCATCCGCCCGCTTTTCTCTCTCTCAAACAAAACTAATATCTCTGAAAGTTGAGACACTGTATTGTTTAAACAGACAGATATGAACCAGTAGTAATAATAATAATAAGCACAATATTATAATGCATTTCACAGTAGTAACTTGAGGGAGTGGTGCTGCTGTGTGTGTGTGTGTGTGTGTGTGTGTGTGTGTGTGTGTGTGTGTGTGTGTTTATATGGTATGCATGTGTGTGTGTGTGTTTATATGGTATGCATGTGTGTGTGTGCGTCAGTGTTTATACGGTATGCATGTGTGTGTGTATGCGAGTGTTTATTCTGTATGCATGTGTGTGTGTGTGTTTATACTGTATGTATGTGTGTGCAGGCGAGAGTTAACTTATGCATGTGTGTATGTATATACTGTATACATGTATGTATGTGTGTGTACAGATGAGTGAGTGAGTGAGTGAGTGAGTGTGTACATATATATATATAACTAACCAACACACCCTCACTACACTTCCATCTTGGCTCGCACTTTGGCGTGTATCTTCTGAAATTCACACGCAGAGTTCCCGTTTTCGGTCTCCTTATTCTCCGTTTTCTCCATCTGTTGACAAGAGGAAAATTAATCACCATCACAACCACTTATAAAAAAAAAAAAAAACAGAATCAACCGCTATTTTAAAAACCAGAATCATAACTACTATTTAAATTATCAACATTACAACCACTATCTAAATTATCACCATTACAATCACAATTTAAATTATCACCATTACAATCACTAAAAAAAATCAGAATCACAACCATTATATAATTTTGTGTGCCCCCCCCCCCCTTTTTTTTTATTTACCTGTTCAATTTTGTGTGCCCCCCCTTTTATTTATTTACCGTGTCAAGTTCCCGAACCCCTTTTTTTATTATTTACCTGTTCAATTTTGTGTGCCCGTTCGTCGAGTGCTTTTTGGAATGGTGTTTTTGAGGCGGTCTTTTCCATCTCTTGTTCCTTCATTACCTTCTTGTCTTTGTGTTTCTCCATCGCCTTTTGTAACTCAGTCTTTTGGTTCAGTACGTTCATGCCCCTGGAGGAAAAAATATATAATAATAACAACAATAAATAATACAATAATAATAATAAGGTGTATGGAAGTGAAGTTGTGGGACCTGGTGTGAGAGGCAGACCAGAACAGATTGGGAGAGTATGTAAATCAGAGTAATGTGAGGGACAGAGTAGGGAGTAAGGAGGGAGTGTTGGAACAGAGTGGAAGAGTATGTAAAGGAGAGTAACATGAGGGTATCATGTGGTATGAGTGAGAAGGCAATTGGTATTGAGTGTGGAGTGGTTCAGAGAGTGAAGCGTAATACATTGAGATGGTTTGGACATGTAGAGAGAATGCAAGGTGAGGAGTTTGTAAAGAAGGTGTATGGAAGTGAAGTTGTGGGACCTGGTGTGAGAGGCAGACCTCTGGTTAGATGGCAGAACAGAGTGGAAGAGTATGTAAGTGAGAGAAACGTGAGGGGCAGAGGAGGGATGGACCAAGTAAGAAGGGAGTGTTGGAACAGGGAGAACTGGAGGCACTTCTGCCGTGGCCACCCCCTTGGGAGGAGTTCCCGGAGGGAATGAGGCGTCGGAGCTATAGATAGATAGTAACATGAGAGACAGAGTAGCGAGTAAGAGGGAGTGTTGGAACAGAGTGGAAGAGTATGTAAAGGAGAGTAACATGAGGGACAGAGTAGGGCTTGACCAAGTAAGGAGAGAGTGTTGGGACAGACACACTTCTCCCGTGGCCACCCCCTTGGAGGGAGTTCCCGGAGATAGCAAGGCATCAGAGCTATAGATAGAGAGAGAGAGATACACAGAGTTAGGCAATACAACATGACTTTTGCCTCTGACTGTACCTTTTCTGATTGAAGAGGAGTTCGCGGTGGAGGTTTTTCTTGTCTGATGATTCGAGACATGGGTTGACTAGTTTCTTGGGCACAATGAGTCCATTCTGATCCGTCTTAACTCCACCATCAAGACTGGACTTATCATCATCCTTGTTGTTGCTTTCCTCGGTCCTGGAAGTAAAGGTACACCTCAATTAAAAATATACTCACTTTATTTTGTTTTTGTTGTTGTTGTTGTTGTTGTTTTCTGTCTTGCAAATAAATGTACACGTCAATTAATAATATAGTAACTTTTTGTTGTTTTTATTGTTTTTCTCTGTCTTGCAAATAAATGTACACGTCAATTAATAATATAGTAACTTTTTGTTGTTTTCATTGTTTTTCTCTGTCTTGCAAATAAATGTACACGTCAATTAATAATATAGTAACTTTTTGTTGTTTTCATTGTTTTTCTCTGTCTTGCAAATAAAGGTACACGTCAATTAATAATATAGTCAATTTATTTTGTTCTTGTATTTCTTTTTTTTTTCTCTCCGTTCTGGAAGTAAATGTAAAGGTGAATATTACAATTATTTTGGTGTTAGATGGCAGAACAGAGTGGAAGAGTATGTGAGAGAGAGAGAGAGAGAGAAATGTGAGGGGGGTGGAGGGGGGGATGGAGCAAGTAAGGAGGGAGTGTTGGAACAGGGAAAAAAAAAAAAAAAGCCAACATACATATTATTGTTATTCACAGAAGTAAATATAATACAGCATTTTTTTTAGTTTATTTTTTGTTTGTAAACATTGCCCGTAAAAAACAAAACACACACACACAAACAGCAACATACGTATTATTTTTATTGATCAAAGTAGAAGTAAAAATAATGCAGCATTTTACTTATTCATTTTTTTTATATAAACATTGCCCCGTGTAAAAAACACACAAACACACAAACAGCAACATACGTATTATTTTTATTGATCAACGTAGAAGTAAAAATAATGCAGCATTTTTTTTTATTCATTTTTTTTATATAAACATTGCCCCGTAAAAAAAAAAAAAAAAAAAAAAACACACACACAGCAACATACGTATTATTTTTTTTGATCAAAGTAGAAATAATCTATCAATTTTTTTTTTTTTTTTTTTTTTGTAAACATTGCCCCGTGTAAAAAAAAAAAAAAAAAAAAAACAGCAACATACGTATTATTTTTGTTGTTCCTTGCGACGAGAGCAGCAACCATTGGCTGCTTGACTGTTGTTGTTGTTGTTGTTGTCTCATCATCACTATAGTCAGGTTCAGGAATCATGGCGCCGTATACAACTTCTGAAAAAACATAAACATACACACACATTATTTCTCCAAACTTATGAAGAAAAAAAAAAAAAAAAAAAAAAACATATATACATACACATATACAACTTCTAAAAAAAACAAACATACACACACATTATTCCTCCAAACTTATGAAAAAAAAACAAAAAAAAAAACATATATACACACACATTATTCCTACAAACTATGTCACGAAATGCTACAAATGTGTGTTTTTTTTTTTTTTTGGGGGTATTAGTACAGAAGTGGACCTGAATTCAGCAGTGTTGCCAGATCCGGCTGGGTCCTACTATTTTACCCCTGTCATTTATTGTACTTTATCACGATTATTTCCCGGTAGTTTGCCCAGGTTAGGTCCCGGTAGTCTGATGCGGTCTAGGTCAGGTTAGGTCAGGTCAGGTAAGGTCAGGCTAATTTCAAAATGCCCCATTTGAATATGTCCTATCTTGGAAACGGGGCATTTGAGGAAGAAAACCCATAGAAGAAAAGTGTCTTAGAATGGTCCGAAATAGTGGGTAATGACAGTAAAATATCTATTATACAGTAATCTCCACTTCTGTACCTTTACCTTTTTTTGTGTTTTTATATGTATCTTTGTATGTGTATGTGTGTGTGTATCTTTGTATGTGTGTGTGTGTGTGTGTATCTTTGTATGTGTGTGTGTGTGTGTGTATCTTTGTATGTGTGTGTGTATGTATCTTTGTGTGTGAGTGTGTGTATCTTTGTGTGAGTGTGTGTGTGTGTGTATCTTTGTGTGAGTGTGTGTGTGTGTATCTTTGTATGTGTGTGTGTGTATCTTTGTGTGTGTGTGTGTGTGTATCTTTGTGTGTGTGTGTGTGTGTATCTTTGTGTGTGTGTGTGTGTGTGTATCTTTGTGTGTGAGTGTGTGTGTGTATCTTTGTGTGAGTGTGTGTGTGTATCTTTGTGTGAGTGTGGGTGTGTATCTTTGTGTGAGTGTGTGTGTGTATCTTTGTATGTGTGTGTGTATGTATCTTTGTGTGTGTGTGTGTGTGTATCTTTGTGTGTGTGTGTGTATCTTTGTATGTGTGTGTGTGTTCAATTCACAAAGAAGATAATTTCTCCATAATAAAAATAATACAATAAGCATATTTCATACACCTGCACAAAATACAGATATACTATACTAAACTAATTCATACGATTCAATAAATACAGAAAAATACAAACAAATACAGCCCATACTAAAAAAAAAAAAAAGGAAAGGAAATGGTAAAAAAAAAAAAAAAAAATCGATATAAAAGAAAAGAAAGGATATAAACAAGCCCTTTAATTAAATATTGCCACGAAACAAACACACACACACACATCTATAATTACTGAAGAACTTAGCATCAATTTATATGGATGTTTGGTAAAGCCGTTTTGATACCATTTATCTAAGATGCTAATAAATATCGCCATTGTTATATAATTTTTTTTTTTTCATCTATTCTTTATTTTTTTATTTTTTTTTTATTTTTTTTTCTATATTCTATGTTTAATTTTTCGAAGCGTTTTGGGAATGGGTGTGAGTATTTTGGGAATCACACCAACCATCAATAACCAATTCCAATTTTCATATAAAAAAAAAAGAAATCGCTTAAAAAAATAAATAACAAGGGAATTCTTAGCAACATATGAGCGCACATACATAAACAGCTAAACTGGCAACACTGCACATACACAACCAAGCCGCTAAACAGGCAACACTGGGCGCACTAAACAAGCCGCTAAACTGGCAACACTGAGCGCACATAAACAAACATCTAAACTGGCAACACTGCACACAAACATACGCTAACTTGGCAATACTGAACATATATAAACAAACGGGAAGGGAAGGGGAGGGGAGGGGAGGGATGGAGGACGAGGTAAACATTTTGGAGGACGAGGTAAACATTTTGGAGGACGAGGTAAACATTTTTGGAGTATTACCTCGTCCTTGTTGTTCAAAGAAGGCGAGTTTACCCTTAATACTTGGCACTTCCTCAACGGGGGCACGGATATATTTCTTTAAAGGCATTGTTATAGTTTTGATTTGGTTTGTTGGTTTGTTTGTTTGCTTGGTTATAGTATTTCTTTCCTTATTTACTTATCTTGTTTGTTTTTTTGTTAGTTCCTCTCACACAGTTTTTTTTTTCTCACTTATTCTATATTTTAGTTTAGTTTCTTTCATTAACTATTTTATATTTTAGTCTCGTTTTCCTTTCGTCTATTTTAGTTTAGTCTCGTTTTCCTTTCGTCTATTTTAGTTTAGTCTCGTTTTCCTTTCGTCTATTTTAGTTTAGTCTCGTTTTCCTTTCGTCTATTTTAGTTTAGTCTCGTTTTCCTTTCGTCTATTTTAGTTTAGTCTCGTTTTCCTTTTCTTCTATTTTAGTTTAGTCTCGTTTTCCTTTCATTAATTATATCTTAGTCTCGTTTCCCTTTCAGTAATATATTTTAGTCTAGTTTCCTTCACTGATTACTCTAGTCTCGTTTTCCTTTCACCACACTTAGTTTAGGCTCGTTTCTTTCATCACAATATCGACCAAATCAACAACAGTATAATTCTTTTTCAATGTAGTAAAAATAATTAACTTTGTTTATATATTTATCTTCTCTTTTCTCTATAATAATAATAAAGTTTTTCCTCACACTAAGTAAACGGTATTTCAATTATCTTTTATTTTCTATTATTATTATATTATCTATGTTGAAGGAGTGGCTGAGGGGAATATAATTATATTATATGTGTGTGTGTATAGTCTTACTCTAATGTTCTGTTTATTATATATACATAAATATATAGCCTACACACACACACGCACTCAACATGCAAACGAACACGCACACACTTAAAACTAACACACACACACACTTAAAACAGTACTAACACACACCTTTCATTGTGTGTGTGTGTCAGGCTGGGTATTGTGTGTTTTCTAGGTGTGCGTGTGTGTGTGTGTGTATTTCAGGCTGGTTATTGCGTGTTTTCTAGGTGTGTGTGTGTGTGTGTGTGTTTAGCAGCGGTCAGCACATTCCCACCTTCCTTTCTTCCTTGGGGTGTAAATATTAGTTGCTGACTGTACACTTTAGGCATCAAGGCCATACCTACCCCAAGTGTTTCAAATACCAATGACACACACACAAGAAAACACAGGCTGCATAATAATCGCGCGCACACACACACACTCAAAAATAATCGCACACACACACATACAACACACGTAAATCAATCTTATATACACACACACATGCATCAAATAATCTTACACACACACACATACACACACAGGTAAAATAGCCTGTACACACAAAGAAAATATGCATCAACTAATTACACACACATGCATAAAACAATCCTGTACACACACACACACACACAAAGAAAACACATGCATCAAATAATCTTGTACACACACAGGTAAATTATCCTGTATACACACACACACACACACACACACACACACAGAAAATAAATGCGTCAAATATTCGTGTAGATATAATATTTTGCGTCTTAACTTTTCGGGAAATACGTCACATTTATTAAAAATCTCAAAATGCGATAATTACTAACTCGATAACTCACTTTTTTTTGTTTTGTGTTTGTGTGGTAAACTTAGGTTAATAATAATAATAATAATAATAATAATAATAATAATAATAATAATAATAATAATAATAATAACAATAACAACAACAATAATAGTAACAACAATAATGATGATAATAATAATAATAATGATAATAATAACAACAACAATAATAATAATGATAATAATAACTGTTCAATATGACAGTCTGTAACACACACACACACACACACACACACACACACACACCTTCCCTCCACCACTGTCTCTCACAAACTGACTGCACTCAACTGGTCTCTCTCTCTCTCTCTCTCTCTCTCTCTCTGACCCATCCTGGCCTAGCGTGCCCCCCCCCCCTCTCTCTCTCAGCCATGCCACGCCACACACTCTCTCTCTCTCTCTCTCCTTTTGCTCTCTTTCTCTCCTACCTCTTTGTCACGCTGTTTCTCTCTCTCTCACTCACAGACTCGCATTCTCTCTCTCTCTCTCTCTCTCTCTCTCTCTCTCTCTCTCGTTTCATTACACTCATTTCCCCAGCCCATCCCACGGTCATTTCCCAAACCACTACTTTTACCATCTTCAGCTTCCCTTTCCTTCCTTCCTTCCTTTTTAATCTCTTTCCTTCCTTTTTTTCTATCTCATTCCTTCCTTCTACTACTACTACTACCACTATTACTACTACTACTACTACCACTATTACTACTACTACTACTACTACCCTCTTAATCACTACTACTACTACCCTCTTAATCACTACTACTACTACTCTCTTAATCACTACTACTACCCTCTTAATCACTACTACTACTACCCTCTTAATCACTACTACTACTACCCTCTTAATCACTACTACTACTACTACTACTACCCTCTTAATCACTACTACTACTACTCTCTTAATCACTACTACTACTACTACTACCCTCTTAATCACTACTACTACTACCACCCTCTTAACCACTACTACTACTACCACCCTCTTAATCACTACTACTACTACTACCCTCTTAATCACTACTACTACTACTACCCTCTTAACCACTACTACTACTACTACTACCCTCTTAACCACTACTACTACTACTACTACCCTCTTAATCACTACTACTACTACTACCCTCTTAATCACTACTACTACTACCCTCTTAATCACTACTACTACTACTACCCTCTTAATCACTACTACTACTACCACCCTCTTAATCACTACTACTACTACCCTCTTAATCACTACTACTACTACTACCCTCTTAACCACTACTACTACTACTACCCTCTTAATCACTACTACTACTACTACTACCCTCTTAATCACTACTACTACTACCCTCTTAACCACTACTACTACTACCCTCTTAACCACTACAACTATTACTACTACTACCATTACCCTCTTAACCACTAGAACTATTACTACTACCCTCTTTACTACTACTACCCTTTTAACCACTAGAACTATTACCACTACCCTCTTTACTACTACTACCCTCTTAACCACTACAACTATTACTACTACTACCCTCTTAACTATCACTACTACCCTCTTAACTACCACTACTACTACCACTACCCTCCTCATAGTTACATCATCACTCAAACTCATTCATCACTATTTTTTTTTTCTATATTTTTCAAGTGGTGGGGTTGGGTTGGGGGTAGAAGTGGTGGTGGTGGTGGAGGGTCTTGGGGGGTAAGGGGGGCTGGGCTAGGGGGGTATTCTTGTGTGACGTAATACCTCATACAGGGCCAGGCTACGTTCCCCTTGACCTTGTCTGACCTAGGTACCCACCTATCCTATCCCATCCCACCCCCCACCTCTCTCTCTCTCTCTCTCTCTCTCTCTCTCTCTCTCTCTCTCTCTCTCTCTCTCTCTCTCTCCTTACTTAATCCTCCTCTCCCTTCCCTTCCCCACCCCCTTCCCCTTCCTTCCCTTTCCTAACCCTCTCCTTCCCTTCCTCCCCTCCTATCTCCTCTCTTTTCTTCTCTCCTTTCCCCCCTTCCCTTCCCCAACCATCTCCTTTCCTTCCTTCCCTTCCCCACCCCCTTACCTCTCTTTCCTTCCCTCCTACCTACTCTTTCCTTGACACTCCCTCCCTTCCCTACTCCCTTTTCTTCCCTCCTACCTCCTTCCTTTCCTTCCTCAACCCTACCCTTCCTTCCTTCCTTCCCTACACCCACTCCTCTCCTTTCTTCCCCACCCCATTTCCTTCCCTTCCCCACTCCCTTTCCTTCCCAACCCCCTTCTCTCTTTCCTTACTTAACCCACTCCTCCCTTCCCTTTATCTCCCAACCCACTCCTCCACTCCTTCCCCACTCACTCTCTCTACTCAACCCTACCTTCCCTCTCATCTCCCTAGCCTCTCCCCACCCCCCTCTCTCTTTCACACACACACACACACACTCTCTCTCTCTCTCTCTCTCTCTCTCTCTCTCTCTCTCTCTCTCTCTCTCTCTCTCTCTCTCTAATAGGATAAGGAGTTATTGAGAAAATGAAGACAAGACAAAAGATGAAGAAGGAATGAAGGACAGGAGGAAAGGGAAGAAGAGGAGGACGAGAAATAGGAGGACGAGAAATAGGAGGAGGAGAAATAGGAGGAGGAGAAAGAGGAGGTGGAGGAAGAGGAGGAATAGGAGGAGAAAGAGGAGAATAATTGAGGATTTGTGGTGGTGGTGGTGAAAGGAGGAGAAAGAGATAATAGGATAAAAGGGAACAGAGGAGACAAAGTTTAATGAAGTAAGAAGAAGTTGGGAGGAGAGAAGGATATGAATAATTAGAGAGAGAGAGAGAGAGAGAGAGAGAGAGAGAGAGAGAGAGAGAGAGAGAGAGAGAGAGAGAGAGAGAGAGAGAGAGAGAGAGAGAGAGATAGACAGACACAGACAGACAGACACAGACAGACACAGACAGACATACAGATAGATAGATAGATAGACAGATAGATATAGATAGATAGATAGATAGATAGATAGATAGATAGATAGAGATAGATAGATAGATAGATAGACTCGATGCATACCCCCTTCCTTCCACACTGCCCCCCCCCCCCGCTCCCCCCTACGACTCTAGTGATGGGAGGGGGGGGGGTGTCTCTGAGTCTGGAGTGCCGGTTGATCAATGTGGGGGTAGGGGGAGGAAGTGGGGGGAAGGAGGGGTAATTGGGGAGGAAGGGGGGAAGGAAGGAGAGAGAAGAGGGAGTAATTGGGGAGAGGAAGGGGGAAGGAAGGAGAGAGAAGAGGGAGTAATTGGGGAGAGAGAAGAGGGAAAGAAAGGAGAGAGAAGAGGGAGTAATTGGGGAGAGAGAAGAGGGAAGGAAAGGGGGGGGAGAGAAGAGGAGGAAAAGAAGGGGTAATTGGGAGGGGGGAAAGAGAGGGGGAAGGACGGGAAGGAAATAGAAGGCAAAAAATGAAAGGTTAAAGATATTAATTTCTAAAAAAAATTCTCCTATACACACACACACACACAACCTCCTAAACACACACACACACACACCTCTTCCTCCTACACACACACACACCACCTCTTCCTCCAAACACACACACACAACCTCCTTTTCTTTCTCCTACACACACACACACACACCTCCTAAACACACACACATCTCTTTCTCCTACACACACACACACACACACACCTCCTAAACACACACACACACACACACACACACACACACAAAGCCTTTCCAACAAGCACAAAGTTTATTTCAAGTCTTGGTGCAAGTTGTTATATTTTTTTTACTTGACCTGACCTCCACCTTGACCTTACTTGTTAATATTGAATTCCTTTACTTCCACTCATTCACTTTCTTCCCCTCCCCCTATCTCCCTTTCCTTCATTATTCCCTTCCTTTCTTATTCCCTTTCTATCTTCCCTTACTTCCTATCTCCCTTCCCTCTCTCTTCCCTTCCTTCCCATTATCTCCTTTTCTTTTCTTCCCTTCCTTCCCCTCCCCCTCCCCTCCCTTCCCTTACAATTTCCCTTCCTTCCTCCCTTTCACTCTCTCTTTTCCCTTCCTTCCTTCCCTTTCTCCCTCCTTTTCACTCTCTTCCCTTCCTTTCCTTTCTCAATCCCTTCTTCGCCCTCCCTTTCTCTTCTTCCACTCATTCCCTTGCTCCCCTCCTCCTATTCCTTCTCTCTTCCCTTCCCTTTCCCTCACTTCCCTTTCTTCCCAACAACACAATAACAACAACAACTATAACAATAACACAACAACAATAACATGTGGAGTGACATGTGAGAGAGAGAGAGAGAGAGAGAGAGAGAGAGAGAGAGAGAGAGAATGGCGCACGCACACATACACACATGCAGACACCAGAGACAAGATGACACACACACACACACACACACACACAGAGTTGCCACGTGACATACAAATATACTCCCTTCTTGAGAAACTATAATCCTTTCTTGCCTGTCTTCCTGTTTCTCTCTCTCTCTCTCTCTCTCTCTCTCTCTCTCTCTCTCTCTCTCTCTCATTGCTGTCTGTCTGTCTGTCTGTCTGTCTGTGTGTTCATTCATTGCTCTCTCTCTCTCTCTCATTGCTGTCTGTCTGTCTATCTGTCTGTGTGTTCATTCATTGTTCTCTCTCTCTCTCTCTCTCTCTCTCTCTCTCTCTCTCTCTCTCTCCTCTCTCTCTCTCTCTCTCTCTCTCTCTCTCTCTCTGGGTATATAATTAACCATAAATAATCAGAGCTTTAACATTATGCTATTATTAAACCCACAATCACTCTGCTTCAACAAAGGCTTAGAAATATGAAACACACACACACACACACACACTCACTCACACACACACACACACTCTCTCTCTCTCTCTCTCTCTCTCTCTCTCTCTCTCTCTCTCTCTCTCTCTCTCTCTCTCTCTCTCTCTCTCTCTCTCTCTCTCTCTCTCTCATCACAAATAAACATTTATTATTATTAAACACATTTTTTTTCTATACCTTCCCCTCCTTTTCTACCCCCCCCCCAATTACCCCCTCTTCCGCTTCCTTCCCCCAAACCTCTTACACACACCCCTTCCCCTCTTTTTCTACCCCCCCCCAAACCCCTCACATCCCTCCCCCCCTCTCCCAAAAACCCCTCCACATCTTCCACCCCTTCCACCACCACCACCACCACACATCCCCCCCTCCCCCCAGAACCCCCTCCACCACACCTCCCCCTTCCCCCCTCCACATCCCTTCCCCCAAACCCCTCCACCACCACCACTACACCTTCACTTCCTTCCCTCCCCCCAGAACCCCCTCCCTCCACTCCTCCTCAAACCCCCTCCACCACCACCAATCCTTTTAACCTTCTTCCTCCATCCATCCATTTACCCGCCAACCCAGAATGTAGGTTACTTACTGGTGGCGCGCGCAGGAAGACTCACAAGTGGCCCACGTACCTAATATATTTTCTTTTTTTGGCGGGAAATTGGTACGACAAGATTATCATATATATCTCTCCTCTCGTGTATAATAATAATAATAATAATAATAATGATAATAATAATAATAATAATAATGATAATAATAATAATAATGTTAATAATAATGATAATAATAATAATAATGATAATAATAATAATAATGATAATAATAATAATAATAATAATAATTTGGGGAGTTATACGTATACTATTATTATTACTATTATTGTTATTATTATTTTATTTTCTATTATTATTTTGGCGGGAAACTGATACCAGAACAAAAAATATATTCCTATAGTATATAATTAAATTCTTTGTGTTATCTACGTTAATTATTTTATTCCAATAATATTATTTTTTCCTTGCTCTTTTTTTTTGGCGGGAAACTGGTGTAAGCTCATTATATTTATTCTTTATAAATACGAGCCTAAAATTAATGACCTTAACACCTGCTGCTGTCTGCTTTGTTTACGTAATGGAATGTGATACCGTATAAAAGTCACACAAACCTTGGTATTATATTTACATTACTTATATCATGATAATAATATAAAGACTAGGAGAGAGAGAGAGAGAGAGAGAGAGAGAGAGAGAGAGAGAGAGAGATATATAGAGTGAGAGAGAGAGAGATATATAGAGTGAGAGAGAGAGAGATATATAGAGTGAGAGAGAGAGAGATATATAGAATGAGAGATAGATAGACAAAATGAGACAGAGATAGATAGATAAAATGAGACAGAGATAGATAGATAAAATGAGACAGAGATAGATAGATAAAATGAGACAGAGATAGATAGATAAAATGAGACAGAGATAGATAGATAAATTGAGACAGAGATAGATAAAATGAGACAGATAGATAAATAAAGACAGAGATAGATAAAATGAGAGACAGAGATAGATAGATAAAGACAGAGATACCGATAGATAGATATAAAAACAATGATATTATTCTATTAAGTGAATTTGAAGGCTACTAATTCCTCCTAAACTATGCCAGAAAACAAACACCTTCAATAGTACTAATAAGAGACGTGTGTGTTTGTTTGTTTCGTGGCACAGTTTAGAAGAATCACAAAAACAAATACCCCATTTGACAAAAAAAAAAAAAAAAAAAAAAAAAAAAAAAAAAACTCCCTAAAAACAAAAAATCCAGACAAATAAAACAATACAAAACAATCAATCAAACAAACAAATAAAATACAAAACAACCAATCAAACAATCCAAACAAACAATAAAATAAAAACAAACAATAAAATAAAAACAAACAATAAAATAAAAACAATCAAAACAAACAAACAAATAAAACAATACAAAACAATCAATCACAACAAACAAATAAAACAATACAAAACAATCAATCACAACAAACAAACAAATAAAACAATACAAAACAATCAATCACAACAAACAACAAATAAAACAATACAAAACAATCAATCAAAACAAACAACCAATTCAAACAAACAAACAATAAACAATAACTTCG
>JAWQEG010006511.1:0-45320 GCA_033782935.1 Petrolisthes cinctipes
ACCGAGTTCAAGACAAAGGCCAATAATAAACTGTGCCGACTTTCGGTACAGGTGAACTAGACAAGGAAAGAGTGACTGACAAATGCTTCGAATTATGATGCTAAATTATAGACAGCTCCTGGCCAGGTTTTTGTAATATAATGGTTCTAAGATTCACTCCAATTGTTTACTTTCCTTCACCTGATGTGGGATTTCTTTTTATCGTGACTGTTTATTTACTTACTTTAGTATGTTATAAACTTGGTAGGCACTGGAGTAGTGAGTCACTATTATGAGTCACTATTAATAGCGATACGATACTGTCCGTTATGAATCACTGATAATATTTTCAGACTGCTTTCCTGTCTTTGTTTGGCTGAGGGAAAATGTCCAGAGTCTAATACGTAACTTATTTTATTATAAAGAGTAAGAAATATGACCGTGTTCAGCAATGAAAGACCTTGTACCGTACAGAACGACAAGTGAAAAAGAGATAGAGAGAAGGGACTAACAAGCACAGAGAATGAAAGAGAATGAAAGTCGGAACAGCTTCAGAGAGGAAAGGAAAGGTGGAGGCTTGTCTCACTTGAGGGTTTGAAAAGCAGCCCGAACCAAACTCATACATGACATCCGTATCAATTCCTATTCTTTCTTGAACTGCTTCTGCCTTTCAATCTTTTTCGTTCGTGTTTGTTGTCCCTCCTCTTTGTCTCCTTCTCAGTCTTGTGATAGGAAGTCTTTCTGGCCTATAGGCGGGGATAGTCATTTTTAATTCTCCCTCATTGACTCTCTCTCTCTTCTGATACCACCGCAACTCAATTCACTGCCCTCCTCTAGCAAAAATATAAAACACACACACACACACACACACACTTGCTTCGGTGAATTGGCCCTACTGCCGCTCATAGCATTATTAAAGACAATGACAGGTGGTGTGTGTCACGGGTTGTCCTGTTGGCGTAATGCTGAGGTCAAGTGGTAGTGGTGGTAGTAATGGTGGTAGTGGTAGTAGTGGTAGTAATGGTGGTAGTGGTAATGGTAGTAGTAGTGGTAATGGTAGTAGTGGTGGTAATGGTAGTGGTGGTAGTAGCTGTGGTAGTAGTAGTGGTAATGGTAATTGTGGTGGTAGTAGCAGTAGTGGTAGTAATGGTAGTAGTGGTGGTGACAATGACGTTAGTTGCTTCCTCTCTCTCCTTTCCTGTCCTACCCTCCCTGCCTCACTCACTTTTATCTACTGCTGGCATTTTTAGGCTCCTTTTGGTCTGAATGTTCTCCTTGGGATCTTGAAATGGATGGGGTCGAGTTCAAATTAATGGTGTTGGCTAAAATATATAAAGCAATAACAATAGTGTGTTTACATTATCTTATTCCGGACTTCCTATCTGAGTTTGTTGATGAGGAAATCGTATCTTGATATAAAAACTTCGATACACAAAAAAAAAAATAAAAAAAAATAAAAAATAGTTACATGAAAATAGTTACATGAAAAAAACTTATTTACACAAAAATAGTTATATGAAAACTGGTGAATATTTATGGTGTATTTATATATATATATATATATTTTTTTCAGGTCATTCAAGGAAAGTTTTCAGTACTACACGATGCCTATTTTTTTTTTTTTTCAACCATATCTTGTTTCACTTTATATATTTATACGTTTATCAATTAAGAGCTACGTGAGATATAGCACATACAAACCTGTGAGTTACGTATAAGCCTTAAGGGGGAAGTTTTGTGTTGGTAAATCTGGGGAAACTGAATCCTCCAAACTATTCCAAGCAACAGAACACCATTATTTTTGCTCATGTGGTCGTGTTTCCTAGCATACTTTGGAGGAATCAAGGCACTCCAATGTACCAAAAAAAGAATTACCACCTTAATATTCTGTGACACGTGACGAGGAGTGCTACTGATTCCTCCAATCAAACCATTACAGCCCAGGAAACAAACAAACAAACAAACCATCTCAATGTTAATATTATAACAAGGGGGTCGTCTGTTTCATGACATAATAGTTTGGAGAAATCAGTAGCCACCATTTTACCATACAGAGGTTCTCCTATTACGTTTGATTTTCTGGAGTGCCTTGATTCCTCCAAAATATTCCAGGAAACAGACCCACATGAAGAAATATAATGGTGTCCTGTTGCCTGGAATAGTTTGGAGGAATCATTTGCTCCATATTTACCACCCAAAATAATGTGCTATAATATCATACCCCCTTAGGCACTTTTCACTGAACTGACTGGACTTAAGGGGGAAATTTTGTGTTGGTAAATCTGGAGCAACTAAATCCTCCAAACTATTCCAAGCAACAGGACACCATTATTTTTTAGCTCTTCTGATTCTGTTTCCTGGCAAACTTTGGAGGAGGAATCAAGGCACTCCAATGTAACAAAAATGAATTACCCCCTTAACTGATTACCCTGAGCCCCAGCTTTTGTTGCATCGGAAGCGGTGAGAACGTCAGCGTTAATAATAGTCGATTTCCAGAGACACACAGTAACGTCATACCACCAACACAGGAAGTCCGCTTTACTTTTCCGTGGCAGGCAGTTCACCGGACACATAAACAAAAAACATAGAATTATATTATTAAATAGTATATAAATTTCTACAGTATATAGAATTATACAGTATATATTATTAGTATATATATATAATGTGGGATCATAAGGTAACAAGAACAACAGGAGTAACAAAGGATTATAAAGGATTAAAGGAATAGTATACTTTTGGTACACTAGAGAGTTTTGATATCTCCTAATTATGCCAGGAAACAGGACTTGCCAGGTAAACAAAAATGAAAAAAGATAATGGTGTCCTGTTGCTTGGATTAATTTGGAGGAATCAGTTGCTCCATATTTACCATAAACACTGTACTGTACTTCCCCATTTATTAATAGTCATGGAGTTCATTGTTCTGTAGAGAATTAATTAAAGTGTTTTGAGTTCACTGATGTTCCCTTTATGAGACTCGAATTTTTTGGTGTGGACGAAACATTCGGAAATATTCAACAGATTTTATTGTCTCAGTTCAGAATATTCAATCCGGCAAGTTATATTGCCATGACAAATTAATTTTAATTCTTCCTCACAACACATTAAGTTTTTAAAAATTACTGAAATAATAAACAATCCATTTCAGGCCTTACCATGGAGAGAATTCGAACCCCTTTGATCAGACCACCCATTGGAACTCGAACCCAAGAGTCAAGCCAACCAGCCAGCCAACCAACCAACCAGCCAGCCAGCCACTCAGCCAGGAACACTACCCAGCCACTCAGTCACTCAGTCAGTCAGTCACTCAGTCATATTTCCTCTGCGTCTGACTACAACAGCAACGACTACAGTACACGGTCTACCCCACATACACAGACCCAGGCCTCCCTCACCACTCTCCTTATTATACTTATCTCTGGTTAAAGGTCAGTGCAGTGAAAGACAATGAGTAGCTTTCCACACACACATAAACACACACACTCTCTCTCACACACACACACACTCTCTCTTTCACACACACACACACACACACACACTCTCTTTCACACACACACACACACTCTGTACAGTCATCAACAGCTCTCAGAAATCCCAATTATATATATTTTTTTTCTCTGTTGGTGGCCGGATGCTGTGAGGGAGTGTTGCATGGGGGAGAGTGTGACGTGGGTGAGTGAAAAAGGGTGAGGGATTGGGTGAGGTGGGTGAGTGAAAAAGGGTGAGGGATTGGGTGAGGTGGGTGAGTGTAAATGGTTAGGGACTGGGTGATGGATTTAGGAGGGTGTGTAGGATGGGTGATGGATGTAGGAGGGTGTGTAGGATGGGTGATGGATGTAGGAGGGTGTGTAGGATGGGTAATACTTGAAGTGTTATTGGTATCCCTCAAAGTGTAAAGTAATATAACCGAGTAAGTCCGTCAACTGTGTAACTGAAGCGAAACAAGAGCCACAGAGGAAATTAGTTATCAAAGGCACTGTCGATAAGGTTATTTTTGTTGGTAAATGAATTGTATTTGTATTAGACTTTCAAAGAGAACATATATTTTGTACTAACAGTTGTTTCTAACATCAGTTTTAATAAAATACAAGACCTTATTGCTTCTTGATATATTCATTCTCTATATCTGTATGTATAACAATATTTTTTCATGTTTATACAAGTCTCGTATAAGATAACTAGCATGTTATGATTTAATCTTATTGAAAAGTATGTAAAACACTGAAGGAACAATTGCCTGCCACTTGTTTTAACACTTTACAATACGTATATCCTCCCCTACCGTAAACAACCACTTCTGATACGAGTTTAATGCTGACGTAGTAAATAAAAGCCTGGCTGGCAACACTGGCGTTAGCGGAAACAGGATTACAGAGCATTTGTCGTCACTTACCTCGGCTCTGGCCACACTGCTCACACACACTAACAATACACACACACATAATATCCACACACACTTCTGGCACCACGCAGCTCAGTTCAGGCAAGCAACAGGTGGGGTCGGACTAACAGTGTGAGTATAATTTTAGAGAACAATGCTGACCTCTACATCGTTAGTATTCTCGTGTCATTCTAAATTGTTCTGTTCATATTTGTGGGTGTCCTCTCGATCTTTATAGGCAGGTTGGAGGACTGATAAAGCTATATTCGACCAGACGACTGTGCTAGTGTAATATTTACTTGAAATGGTAGAGTATGGGAGTGAGTGAGTGAGATAATGGAAGAAGGCGAGGGAATGAAGCAATGAGGGAACAGGAGAGGAGTGAGGAAAGAGGGAGGTGGAGCAGGGATGGTAGATGAGCAGGGAAGAAGAAATAAGAATGAAGTGAGAATAAGAAGAAAAGTGAAATAGAGTAGGAGGGAGAGAACGAGAATGCAAAATAGAAAGGGGGGTGAGATGAAAGAAGGTAAGTGATATTGGAGAGTGAGTGAGAGAGAGAGAGAGAGAGAGAGGGGGAAACAGACATGCAGAGAGAAACTGACACACAGAGAGAAACAGACATGCATGGAAAGGGGAGGGGGGGGGGGGACAGGGAAGGGGTGTGAGGGTGTAGTGAGGATGTGGGTACCCAATGACTGACTGACTGACTGACGAACGGACACACACACACAGGGACGGATGGACGAGAGCTCACTGTATAGCCGCACTCTTAGCTCTGTAGTCCTGTGTATCCTTCTGCTCCTGTCCTGTCACCTGCAAGTCCCCACCACCATCCCCGTCCCATTATAATAACAACCAGCTGGTGTTTATCCCGTTCACTTGTTTGGTCTGTCAGTCAATATTTTAATCAAGCTTTATCTTGGTCTTTCACTCAGGGGTCTATTACCTATATAGTCTTTCACTCAAGTCTTTTATCTACGTCTTTCACTCAGTCTGTCAGTCAATATTTTAGGCTTTATCTTGGTCTTTCACTCAGGGGGTCTATACCTAGTCTTTCACCCAAGGCTATTTATTATCTACGTCTTTCACTCAGTCTGTCAGTCAATTTTTTTAGTTTTTTCTTGTCTTTCACTCAGTCTTTTGTCAGCGTCTTCACTCAGTCTTTCTCCTCGTGTCTCTTTCATTCCCAGTGTAAGTTCATTCAAGTTGGTTCACATTTTCAATCCTCTCCTTGCTTCTTGCTCTATAGATTTCCAATTCATTTAGTTCACGTTAACTCCTTTTTGACTTGTATCCCACTTGCGACGGGTACTTTAATTATCACATCTGTTCACCCTGTCTGTCAATCCAGCCATCCATCCACTTTCATCCACTTCCACCCCTCTTCCATCCATCCATCCACCTCCACCATTACCGTTGAGCGAGTGTGTATGTCACCTGCGAAACATAAGTAAGGAGTTTATTGTAATGTTTTGAGTGGACTAATTAATAACTACAGTAGCTTGTAGTGTGTAAGTGTCTGTCTGATCATACAGGAATATCTCTCAGTACTTTATACCTAATTCAATTGCAGGTTCAGGTGCCAAAACTATACAACTGGAAGGTGGAGAAGAAGAAGAAGAAATCCACAACGAACACAGAGATAAGTGATTGAAGGACAGCAGTGAATCAATCAGTCAGTCAGTCAGTCAGTCAGGAGAGACTCTAGATATCACACTCACTTCAAGACCAAGGGACAATAATATACTACTTCACTGTGAGGATTTTGGGTGCAGAAGAACTATACTAGGAAATAGAGACAAAATAATGTTACGATCGTTTGTTAGTTAGTTATTCAGTGAAGTTGGCATTGATTCAACATTGACGAATTTTAAGGAGTGTCTCTGATATTAAAGAAAAAACAAAACTATCTTTGCCTGTGTTGAAGTGACTTACAAGACAACATCAAGAAAAGTGAACTACATTAAACCAAGATAGAATACCAGTGCCAGTGCCAATAGTGATATATTACAGTGCCACCCAATTATTATAAGGTGCCTACTTTGCAATACTTGATCGTGTGTGGGTGTGTTGGTTGCTGTTGAAGTGTGGGAAGATGAACGAAGTGTGGAGTGTGTGGTGGCAGTGATAAGACAAGTGATAAGAGCTGCCGGAATTAAACGATAGCTGAGGGAGGAGGAGTGTAAAGAACGGAAAGACAGCTCTGATAAAAAGTGACGCAAGAACTGAGAGTAAAGAAAATAGAGAGCATTGAAAGAAGTGAATTAATAACGGAGATAAAATAAAAAGAACATTGATAATAGTGCAGCAATAACTGAGAGTAAAGAAAATAGAGAGCATTGAAAGAAGTGAATTAATAACGGAGATAAAATAAAAAGAACATTGATAATAGTGCAGCAATAACTGAGGGAAAAGAAAATAACGAGAGCATTAATAAAAGTGAAGCAATAACTGAGGAAAAATAACGAGAATTTTGATAAGTGAAGCAAAATCCGAGGGAAAAGAAAATAACGACAGCATTGATTAGTTAAACGAAATTAATTAAACGAAAAAAATTACGAAAGCAACTACGTGAAATTATATTAAACTTTGAAGCTGCTTAAAAAAAAAACAATCTAATTTAGAGTTAACGATAAAAGATAAATATACAAGACAGAAATAAAAGTGGAAATAAGAAACAGGAGGAGGAGGAGAGGAAAATAAATAAATAAATAAATAGATAAATAGTCTCTAGCAGTCATGGAGTCGAGTGATAACATAACCGATAATACTACATCAATACCTGCTTCCACTCTCTCCACCTCCACTCCTGCTGATCCACCTGCGTCCATACCTGCTTCCACTGACTCCACCTCCACCCCTGCTGCTCCACCCTCATCCACACCTGCTTCCACTGAGGTCTTCTCCACCCCTGCTTCCACTGAGGTCTTCTCCACCCCTGCTTCCACTAAATTCTCCACCCCTGCTTCCACTGAGTACTCCACACCTGTTGCTGCTCCACCTTCATCCACACCTGTTGCTCCACCTTCATCCACACCTGATTCCACCGAGTTCTCCACCCCTGTTGTTCCATCTTCATTCCCGTTATCCACTCCTACTCCTCCCTCCACACACGCCCCTTCCACTCCTGACCCCACTCTTCCACATACTACTCCTGACCCCACTCTTCCACATACTACTCCTGACACTCCAAAATCCACTACTTCATCTCACTCCTCCTCCTCCTCCTCCTCTTCCTCTTCTTCCACTTCCTCTTCTTCCACTTCCTCACGTTCTTCCTCTCCAACCACTCCCCCATTTACTCCCTCCCACTCCCCAATTCCTACATTTCTCGCTCCAAGCCCTCCCACTTCAAGCCCTCCCACTCAAAGCTCTCACACTCCAAGCCCTCCCACTCCAAGCTCTCCCACTCAAATCCCTCCCAGTCCAAAATCTTCCACTCAAATCCCTCCCAGTCCAAAATCTTCCACTCAAAGCCCTCCCACTCAAAGCCCTCCCACTCAAAGCCCTCCCAGTCCAAAATCTTCCACTCCAAGCTTTCCCACTCCAAGCTTTCCCACTCCAAGCTTTCCCACTCCTAAATCACCCACTCAAAAAACCCCATCGTCTCCAACATCTCCCACTCCTCAGTCTCCTACTCCTCAGTCTCCTGGCGTGGCTGCTACTCCTCCTAGTACCCCTTCCTCCTCCTCCAACTCCCACCCTCCTCTTGCTCCTACTCTCTCCTTCAAGAGTACCCTACAGGTCCTCTTAAAGAAGCAGGACAATGAACTGGAGAAGAGCAGGGAGTACAAGGAAAGAGAGGAAGAGGAGGAGGAGGAGGAGGAGGAGAAAGAAGAGGGAATGATGAGTAGTAGTAAGAAGAACGCTGAAGATGATCCCAAGCAGAGGAAAGAGAAGGAAGAGGAAGTAGAGGAGAAGAAGACGACAGTTAAGGACGAAGGGAAAGGGGAAGGGGATAAAACTTCAGGGGTTAAGAATGATGTTGATAATGAAAAGAAGGAAAAAGTCAGAATGAGGGAAGAAATGGAGAAAAAGATAAATGTTTTAAATAAAGGCAGTGTTGGAAAGGTGGAAGGCTCTGCCACGAAGATTCATAAAACGTCTCCCAAGAAAATCAGAGAAGAGGAAGAGAATAAAAATAAGAGGAAAGAAGAAACGAAGGAGAAGGAAAAAGGCGATCAAAAGAAATGGTCATCACGTAAGAAAGGAGAAGAGGAGAACGTGGAAGTAGATAAAGCAGAAACACGTAAACACAGAGAAGGAAAGGAAAAGCCTGAAAACAAGACTAGAAAAACAGACAAAAGAGGAGGAGGAGGAGAGGAGGAGAAAACCCCCGATATATCCAAGGAAAGAGAAAAGAACAGGGAGAGAGAGAAAGAGGATGGAAGAAAAGAAAGCGTGCATAAGTCAGGAGAGAAAGGCAAGAAGAAGACGTCGTCAGAGAGAAGGAACGAAGAAGAAACGAAGATATCGACTACAAAAAGAGGAAGAACGGAAGGAGATGAAGAAGGTGTGAAGGAAGAGAAAGCTCAAGGAATTCTCTACATCAAAAAAGGAGAAGTAAGAATATTACGTTTTAAGCTTTGTTCGGAAATTAAAATATTTTTGTTTTTGCCATTTAGTTGCCAGGAAACACAAGCACACACACATTCACACACACATAGTACACACACACACACACACACACATAGTACACACACACACATAGTACATACTACACACACACACACACACATAGTACACACACACACACACACACATAGTACACACACACATAGTACACACACACACACACATAGTACACACACACACATAGTACACACACACACATACTACACACACACACATACTACACACACACACACACATAGTACACACACACACACATAGTACACACACACATAGTACACACACATAGTACACACACACACACATAGTACACACACACACACACACACATAGTACACACACACACACACATAGTACACACACACACACACATAGTACACACACACATAGTACACACACACACACACACATAGTACACACACACACACACACACATAGTACACACACACACATAGTACACACACACACACACACACATAGTACACACACACACATAGTACACACACACACACACACATAGTACACACACAAATACACAAAAACAGTCAAGCAATTACACACACACACACACACTACACAATTAGAGACAAGCGATCACACATGCAAAATAGATGCCTTTTAGTACACACACACACACACACACACACACACACACAGGAGAGGAAAGGATGTTACCTCTAGCCACACAGGAAGTGGAGAGAAGAGGGAGGGATGGAGGGATGATGGAGAGAGAGAGGGAGGGAGGCTGGTGGAAGGTTGCACTGTGAATGAGAGTGAAGGTGAGGGTGACTATCAATGTGAGAGGGAGAGTGAGAGATGAGAAAGTTTAGGCTTGATGAGAGAGAGAGAGAGAGAGAGAGAGAGAGAGAGAGAGAGAGAGAGAGAGAGAGAGAGAGAGAGAGAGAGAGAGAGAGAGAGAGAATAGTGAGGTGAGTTAGATAGTATAGATCATAATAGTGGTATGGTGGTGGTAGTGGTGGTAATAGTGACAGGTATGGTGGTGGTAGTGGTGGTGATAGTGACAGGTATGGTGGTAATAGTGACAGGTATGGTGGTGGTGGTAGTGGTGGTAATAGTGACAGGTATGGTGGTAGTGGTAGTGGTGGTAATAGTGACAGGTATGGTGATAGTGGTGGTAATAGTGACAGGTATGGTGGTAGTGGTAGTGGTGGTGATAGTGACAGGTATGGTGGTAGTGGTGGTGATAGTGACAGGTATAGTGGTATGGTGGTGATAGTGACAGGTATGGTGGTAGTGGTAGTGGTGGTAATAGTGACAGGTATGGTGGTAGTGGTGGTAATAGTGACAGTTATGGTGGTAGTGGTATGGTGGTGATAGTGACAGGTATGGTGGTAGTGGTAGTGGTGGTAATAGTGACAGGTATGGTGGTAGTGGTGATAATAGTGACAGGTATGGTGGTGGTGGTAGTGGTGGTAATAGTGACAGGTATGGTGGTGGTAGTGGTGGTAATAGTGACAGGTATAGTGGTAGTGGTAGTGGTGGTAATAGTGACAGGTATGGTGGTAGTGGTATGGTGGTAATAGTGACAGGTATGGTGGTAGTGGTGGTGATAGTGACAGGTATGGTGGTAGTGGTAGTGGTGGTAATAGTAACAGGTATGGTGGTGGTGGTAGTGGTGGTAATAGTGACAGGTATGGTGGTGGTGGTAGTGGTGGTAATAGTGACAGGTATGGTGGTAGTGGTGGTAATAGTGACAGGTATGGTGGTGGTGGTGGTAATAGTGACAGGTATGGTGGTGGTGGTAGTGGTGGTAATAGTGACAGGTATGGTGGTGGTGGTAGTGGTGGTAATAGTGACAGGTATGGTGGTAGTGGTGGTAATAGTGACAGGTATGGTGGTAGTGGTAGTGGTGGTGATAGTGACAGGTATGGTGGTAGTGGTAGTGGTGGTAATAGTGACAGGTATGGTGATGGTGGTAGTGGTGGTGATAATGACAGGTATGGTGATGGTGATAGGTTCATGGTTTTACTAGATTTGTCAACAGAAAATTTCCAAACATCCGGGCCAAGATAATCTCTCTCTCTCTCTATCACACACACACACACACACACACACACACACACACACACACACACACACACACACACACAATTGTTATGCGTGATGGATGAACAAAAAGAGTATGAACGGAGACGGATGATGAAATTATAGAAAGGTAAATAACAAAATAAGATGAATTTAAAAAAAAAAAAAAAAAAAACGAACGAGAATGAATACAAACCATTCCAAACAGCAACCGAACAACTAATGCAAATATTGAGTGAGGATGGAGGAACAAGAAGAGGAGATGAATAAAGAGAAAGATGAAGGAAATAGGATAAAGGGGAAGGAGAAGGGATACACAGGGTGGTATGGTATGGTATGGTATGGTATGGTATGGTATGGTATGGTATGGTATGGTATGGTGTGGTATGGTATGGTATGGTTTGGTATGTTTTGCCTATACAGCAGTCGCCACACTCGGCCATGTTGGGTTGTGTATGTAAACATTGACTGGGTTGTCGTCTTAAGGGGGTGCGGGAATAGGGGGACAGGCTTGGGGGGGTTTAGAGGGGTTTTTGGGGGGTGCGGGAGGGGGGGGTTTAGATGGGGTTTTGGGGGGTGTGGGAGTAGGGGTACAGGCTTGTGGTGGGGGGGTTTAGGGGGGTGCGGGGTTTTTTTGGGTGGGTCGGTGGGTTTTGGGGGGTGCGGGAGTAAGGGGACAAGCTTGGGGGGGTTAGGGGGTGCGGGAATAGGTTACAGGCTTTCTACCCACCCCAAGCCTGTCCCCCTATTCCCGCACCCCCCCCCAGTCACCCCCCCCAAGCCTGTCCCCTACTCCCGCACCCCCTTAAGGATCCCGTTGACCTAGTTAAAAAAAAAAAAAAAAAAAAAAAATTGAGGTTCGAGAGTCCTTCAAACATTGCCACGAAACACCACCTACATTAAAAGTTGCTTGTTTCGTGGCACAGTCGGGAGGAGTACGAGGCCACCAGGTCTTATACACGATCACAGGGTCCTTTACTTAATCCACAAAGGAAGGCTGGCGACTCTTGTATATTTTTTTTCCTGTCTAACACCAGGCTTTTTTTTTTTTTTTTTTTTTTTTTCTAAATGTGTATATTATATGCATTCTTTTATTAATTCATATGATCTCCAACCATCTCTCAAGCTAAG
The DNA here is from genome assembly GCA_033782935.1 of Petrolisthes cinctipes. Lineage (NCBI taxonomy): Eukaryota > Metazoa > Arthropoda > Malacostraca > Decapoda > Porcellanidae > Petrolisthes > Petrolisthes cinctipes. The sequence goes on from JAWQEG010006511.1 coordinate 12,173, forward strand.
TATTGCGGCGCCTAATATCAATAAATCAAGTTAAGTAAATATGTATGTTTCCTCCCTGACAGCGGCCGTTCGTGTGGTGGAAGAGATATTTCTTCGTGTTGGACGGGAAGCTACTGATGTACTACCGGCCAGAACAAGACTCCCAAAGCCTGAGTGTGGTGAAGGGCTCTCTGGATCTGGCCATGATGGAGCAGGTGACCGTCAAGAGGCCTGGCATCATGAGGTCCAACTTCCCCTTCAAGCTCACCAGGAGAAACTTACCATCAGTCTCTCTGGTTAGTTAGTTGGTTAGTTGGTTAGTTGGTTAGTTGGTTGGTTAGTTGGTTAGTTAGTTGGTTAGTTAGTTGGTTAGTTAGTTGGTTAGTTAGTTGGTTAGTTAGTTGGTTAGTTAGTTGGTTAGTTAGTTGGTTAGTTAGTTGGTTAATTATTTAGTTGGTTAGTTGGTTAGTTAGTTAGTACCTGCATAGCGAGGGGTGGTTTGGTTTGACATGACAAGTATAACTAATATATATTACTCTATTTCTTTGGTCAGTTACTTGTCCCTCTCAATCCCTTGTGTTCATTAGCCCCCACTGTCACCCACACACCCACATACACACACACTGTCCCTCTCACACACCCACACACACACCCACTGTCCCTCACACACACACACACACACACACACCCACTGTCCCTCTCACACACCCACACTGTTCCTCTCACACACCCACACACACACACACTGTCCCTCTCACACACCCACACACACACACACACTGTCCCTCTCACACACCCACACACACACTGTCCCTCTCACACACACCCACACACCCACTGTCCCTCTCACACACACACACACACACACACACACACACTGTCCCTCTCACACACACACACACACACACCCACTGTCCCTCTCTCACACACACACACACACCCACTGTCCCTTTCACACACACATACACCCACCCACTGTCCCTCTCACACACACACACACCCACTGTCCCTCTCACACACACACACCCACTGTCCCTCTCTCACACACACACACACACACACCCACTGTCCCTCTCACACACACACACACACACACCCACTGTCCCTCACACACACACACACACACACCCACTGTCCCTCTCACACACACACACACACACACCCACTGTCCCTCTCACACACACACACACACACACACACACCCACCCACTGTCCCTCTCTCACACACACACCCACTGTCCCTCTCACACACACACACCCACTGTCCCTCTCACACACACACACCCACTGTCCCTCTCACACACACACACCCACTGTCCCTCTCACACACACACACCCACTGTCCCTCTCTCACACACACACACACACACACACACACTGTCCCTCTCACACACACACACCCACTGTCCCTCTCACACACACACACCCACTGTCCCTCTCACACACACACACACACACTGTCCCTCTCACGCACACACACACACACACACTGTCCCTCTCACACACACACACACACACACACACTGTCCCTCACACACACACACACACACACACACACACACTGTCCCTCACACACACACACACACACACACACACACACACACACACACACTGTCCCTCACACACACACACACACACACACACACACTGTCCCTCTCACACACACACACACACACTGTCCCTCTCACGCACACACACACACACACACTGTCCCTCTCACACACACACACACACACACACACACACACACACACACACACACACACACACACACTGTCCCTCACACACACACACACACACACACACACACACTGTCCCTCTCACACACACACACACACACACACTGTCCCTCTCACACACACACACACACTGTACCTCTCACTCACACACCCACTGTCCCTCCTTCAGGCAGCCGAGACGAAGGAGGAGCGAACTCGATGGATGGATGTGATAGGAGAGTTATTAAACAGACTACAGCACCTCACCGACCACTCCTCTGATCCCACCCGACGCACACCACACCCAGCCAACACCCCCTCAGACAAGGTAACAAAATAATAACAACCTCCAATGTTTTGTTTACACGTTCAGGTACCCAGCCAACACCACCACAGACAAGGTAACAAAATAATAACAACCTCCAATGTTTTGTTTACACGTTCAGGTACCCAGCCAACACCACCACAGACAAGGTAACAAAATAACAACAACCTCCAATGTTTTGTTTACACGTTCAGGTACCCAGCCAACACCACCACAGACAAGGTAACAAAATAATAACAACCTCCAATGTTTGTTTACACGTTCAGGTACCCAGCCAACACCACCACAGACAAGGTAACAAAATCATAACAACCTCCAATGTTTTGTTTACACGTTCAGGTACCCAGCCAACACCACCACAGACAAGGTAACAAAATAACAACAACCTCCAATGTTTGTTTACACGTTCAGGTACCCAGCCAACACCACCACAGACAAGGTAACAAAATAACAACAACCTCCAATGTTTGTTTACACGTTCAGGTACCCAGCCAACACCCCCTCAGACAAGGTAACAAAATAATAACAACCTCCAATGTTTGTTTACACGTACATGCAGGTACAGTCGGCCTTAGGAGGAATTCGTCTACACCACTGTGACATCAATTAAGGAGTCGTAACAACTAGAAAACTTTGTGTATTAATTTTCTAACACCAATCTTTTCTAGTAATGTTATTTGGGTAATACTTGAATCAGTCAGTAGAACAATGCCTATACAGTATGTGCAGAATAAAGACCCCTTATAACGAGTGCTCTGTGTACGAATTCCTGAGGCCGACTGTACACATTGAGGTACACATATGCACGCACACACACTTATATTTACACCTATCTATTCATGCGTTCATACACACACGTTCAGGTATGCGATTATATTTGATTACAAGCACAGTTGACACCTACTCATTCGTCCATATTTACACGATCCTCATAGGCGTTCACGTATACGATTTCCCGTTGAGGACACACACACACACACACACACACACACACACACACACACACACACACACACACACACACACACACACACACACACACACACACACACACACACACACACACACACACACACACACACACAGATAGAGAGAGAGGGAGAGAGAGAGAGAGAGAGAGAGAGGGAGAGAGAGAGAGAGATAAATAAAGAGCAGCAGCTTCCTGTGTCACTCCATCCGGCTGCGCTAAGTCCCTGATAGACAGACTCGCCTCTCCATCATCACCACCACCACCATAACCATAACCACAGCCACCTCCATTACTATATCCATAACCACCTCCTCCATTACCATAGCTACAGTACCTCCTCCATTATCACCACCACCTTCATCACCACCACCACCACCACCACCTTCATCACCACCACCACCACCACCTTCATCACCACTAAAATCACCACTACCAACCCTGTGTAACTTTTTGTGTCTAGGATTGCATTACATTTACCTAAACTTTAACGAATGTACTGATACATTTTCACCAGGGTTCAAAAATAATAGCTTCCCTGACCTTCACCTTGTTAGCTCCATCCACTCTACAACCACGATTTCCCTTTTATAGAAATATTCAACTCTTCCTAACCCCAAGAAGTCGATCTCCTCTGCTGGTTCATCTTCTTCCTCTGAGGACGAGGTGGACCTGAAGGGAATTGAAGAAGAAAAGGAGGAAAAACTGAAGGAAGAGGAAGACGAGGATCCCGGACTTATAAAACCCAAGAAAATACTAAGGGTGCCAATTGGTATGCCTATGGCGAAGGTCAACCTGGAGAGCATCAAGCTGAGGAATGTACAGGAGTCGACCAAAAGGAAGGAAGTAGACGAGGTAAGGAAAGAACACATTATTAGTGGTAAAGGTGGAAGGAATCGAGGTAAGGGAGAAAGAGGGGGTCGTCGGTCGATGTAAGTGTGGGAGAGATTGAGGTAAGGAAAGAACACATTAGTGGTAAAGGTGGAGGGAATCGAGGTAAGGGAGAAAGAGGGGGTCAGTCGAAGAAAGAGTGGGAGAGATTGAGGTAAAGAAGAAAGCATTAGTGGGAAAGGTGGAAGGGATAGAGGTAAAAAAAGTAGGGGTTGAGGTAAGTGAGGAAGGGGTCGAAGCAAGGGAGAATTTCAGTATGTCTAAAACTTACCTGCATTATGATTATTTTCTACATTGACACCGACATTGTTAGGCAGGTCTTTAGAAACTGGGGACAACTTTCCACTGACCTCTAACTCGATTCATGCCCCCATACTGATATGGTCCATGCGAGTGAAAATACCCAGCTGGAACACTAAAACGTTGAGGTGTAGAATAAAATGCAGTTAATTATACCTAGTAACTACTACATTGCCTATTTTCAGAACCGGGACCAAACAGCAAATGACAAGGACGAAGACACAGGCATCGAGAAGAATAAAACCCCAGAAGAGCTGTTCGGTGTCAAACTGAAGAAGACCATTAAGGATAAAGCACGCTGGAACGATGGTGACAGAAAGCTGGCTGATGGCGAGGATCGGAAAGAGGAAGCCGGCGAGGAGACAAAGGAGCAGCGAGGCGAGAGCATTCCAAAGCGTCCCACCAAACAACCAGTCATTCCTCTTAACACCACTGGTCTCCTGGCCCGCCCGGATATACAAACAACCAAGGTCACTCCAGCCAGTCCGAAACGAAGCACCACAGATAGAAAGAAATCTCCCTCGCCCACTATTCCCATCTCCAGGAGTGTCCAGGCCCTCACAAAGTCAGCAGAAGAAGTTTTACCCAAGAATAAAGACAGTCTCTCAGATGCAATGTCTACAGACAACATCAGTGCATCTCCAAAACTAAAGGGTAAACTTAATACTACTGCTGAGGTCACTGAAACACAGGATATTAAGTACTGTGATGTGGTAAAATTGGATGATAATCAGGAAATGGTAGCACCACTCGACAAGGAGGATAAGGGTGAAAAACATGACAAGGAAAATATAGAAGAAAAGGAAGTGACCACTGATAAAAATGTATTACTGCCCATTCCATCAGTGTCCATCACACTCAAAAGTGACTCTGAAGATGATCATGAATCTGAAGAAATTAACAATAAAGAGGAAGAGCTGGACACAGCATTACGTACATTTGGAAATTATGCAACTGTGTTGTCAAGGAATGCCGAGTCTGAAATCACACCATTTCCCTCTCAGTCATCCAGTAATATGGAAAACAACAAATCTTCCTCTCATATGTCTCCTGACTCTCCAGATTTGACAACATCTAAGAAAATTGCCTCGACCATTTGCATCACAAAGGTGGAATCTCATTCCCAAGACAATGTCACAATGGAACAGAACACAAAAATTATTACCAACACTTCAGGAGATAAGAACGAGGGCTCCACTCCAACCGGGGAGCAAGAAATCCCACTTAATTCAGACTACAGTCCAATCAGAGAAAGAACCTGCACAAATGACAGTGGTGGCTCCTCCCAGCACGGTGACTGTGATGGCACAGAGAAAAAATCAGGAAAATTCAAACTGTTCAAAGTTAAGCGGTCAAGTAGCAGTGCTGGAAAGGAAAAGAAGGAAGATGTGGATGGAAAAGAACCAAAGGAGAGAAAGCGAAGAGGAAGCAATACCTTTGCGAAGCTGCTCCAAGGAAAGAAAAGCAAGGAAAAGATTGGAAAGGTCAGTGATGGAGAAGCTGAGGTGCAGAGCAAGGAGACCCAGGAAGAAACCACCAAGCCTAAGTCGGGAAATCATTCCAAGACCTCAGAGATCCCGGCTATTGAAGTGACCATACCAATGAAAACTGCAGTGTCTGAGGAGGGGAGTGATGGTGCCAAAGAGATTAAAGATCAAAATCAGTTTGATAAAAAACGGAGATCTGAGAATAGAAGTCAAGCTTCTTCAATCACGAGCATTGAGAACATGGTGATAATACGGCGGGAGAGAAGTGTGAGTCAAGAGGCACTGAGGGAAAGCAACTACAGCTGTGGGTCCACTTCTTCCCGAGAGCAAGAACCAGCTCCCTCTCTCCCAGAAAAGACCCGTATTAGAGCTATTTCCCCCAAACACGATATCCCACAAAGCAACCGACCAGTGACCAATTTGTATGATGCTCAAGACAAAGAAAACGCGGAGGTTGAGGTCAGACAGCCGGTGGATGGCATCATCAGTGAACAAAAGATATTTGATATACTGTCTGCCTCTGATAGGCAAAAACGAAGGAAGTCCCAAGAGCAGCTGCAGGGACCAATGCTGATAGTACCAGATGGTAGCATGAAGACAGGTCATGAAGACACCATGACAAGTCGACCATCATACGTTTCCTTGACCAGCACTGAAAGCGATGGTGAACCCCTTCCATTGACCAGCTTCCTTGGGGGGGAAAGAAACTCCTCCAGCTCTGGTAGTCTCAAGGCCCGTGAATCTGACAGTTCTAGTTGTGACGAACCCGAATCTTCTCCCAGTGTCATCACAGTCCCCCTCAGAAAACACTTGCGACCCACAGACAGTCTGACGGCGGGTAAGAGGGTAAGCTTGACCAATCCAGAATTTACGGTGTTGGAGGAAGATGGGACGTCCAGCCCTGACACCAGCAAATCTCGACTTCCCACAGAGAGCAAAGAGAAGGAAAAGAAAGACACTCAGGAAGAATCAACAAAAGAGAAAGCTATAGATGACAAAGAAACAGATGAACGAGGTGATTACTTCCCTGTAATAGGAAGAGGAGTTGGGGAAGGTGATGGAGAAGAAGTGAAACTCCGACTTTCCCTCAACACTGACACAAATCCCATGAGGACGTCTGGCATCATGGGGCTACAACAGTACCTGAGGGAGGAGGAGGGTGAGGAGCCAGGCGAGGTCAGGTCAGGCATTAGTCGTTTGGGTCACAGTGCTGCAATAGAGAAGTTGAAACAAACAACTGGAGAGGTGTGATGCAATAATTACCTTGCCTACCAGGAGTAAAAGTCAATTGTGACCTTATGAACTGGACACTACACTACATAAAGTAGCTTTCGCAGACTTGACTCTTTATGTAAACCGTGGCTCCTTCAAACAAGTGGCAACAAATTTTTGTTTTTACTGAAACATTAATGATTATATGAAACAGTAACGAAACTCTCAAAATAACACAATTAAGAATAACAGACCAAGATAATTTCTTTTTAAATGAATCGAAAGAAGGTCAAGTGAAATACAATTGTGCTGACTAAATGTGGAAGAGCAAATAGACTCTTCAGGATTCCTAACTACTTACAGGAACTTACAAGTGGTGATTCGGGTAAACCAATGTATAGATATGACCAAGGTGATACATGAAGTTACATTTCCTTTAATACAGATACGAAATAAATTATATCATGTATGTTTTGTGCGTTTAGCCTAGTCTGTTCTTACTTTGTGTTGAAAGTTTTAGACTCCTACAGTTCTACTATTATAGGCTCAGAATTAACCCCATTCAAGAAGCATTTACATTCAGATCATTTGGTTTTATTCTGCTTTTAATCTTTCATATGTTTAGCATAAGTTTTCCTCGGTGCTGAAGAGGAAGAAGGTGGACTGAACATTCACACATTATACACTCAACCAGTCCGTAGTTTACCATTGACACGTGTATGTATGTATGTATTTACTGTATATAATTAACCATTTACTGATTGGAAGACGTGGCTACTCATTCAAATAAGTGTCAACAATACCCATCGGAATCATTGTTACATTGTTATTTGAATGAAAAGTTGTCATCAGTGCCTTTACCTGTGATTGATCTTTCAGCACATGACCTATACCCGTATGTTTGTCATCTAAAAAGTAAACTCCAAAGTGAATCCCCAGTGTTCTTCCTCAAACGCCTTTCATACATTCTATTCCACACCATTTCTGATTTTGTTTTTTCCCCATATACAGACATAGTGTTTCTTTCCAGTCCAATCTACCCCCTTTCATCTATATTGCCTCCATAGTTTTCATGTTTTTTTGTTTTTTTTCGTGCCAAATCATTTTCCCGGGTTTGGTGAGAGTTCTTGGTGAATCAATCGATTAAAAAAATAACATTCTTTGTATTTTATCACCACCACAGCCATCAATCACGTGGCCACAACTCTTGTTACTGTACCATGGTGGGCGATAGGGAAGCCATATTGTCTTACAGTACACAAACTGGATTTTAGAAATTAACCTCGATAGTCGTAATCTCTGTCGACACTTCCCCTTATAGGACACCCTTGACAGACTCGATAACGTCTGTTTTGGTGCAAACTAATCTTCACTGGTTTGGTGCTACTTCTCACTAATTCAGTCAGATAAATGCTACTACTAAAATCTTTGCATACTACTTGTCACCATCATAGCCGTAATTTTTATTGTTGTGCCATTCTTTGTGGTAGGGAAGCCATGTATGTAATGCTACACACACACACTGGTATGTAACTCCAAAAATGTCTGAGTTTACTGAGTGAATGTTTTTATAGGCAGGTTGGAGGCTACTGATTCCTCCAAACACACATAGTTAAAGGGACTATACTATATTTTGTTCTCTTTTTACCTCTAATGACGGTAATATTGCACTGTACCTGTCTTAAACTGATATAAGGAATTATTTCTATGCCACTAGCTCATTGTCATGTATAGCATTACCATTTTTATATAGTTTTTATTTTGTCATAATTACCGATGTTATTGTCATTTTATATATCAATCATCTTTATTGTGAATAAAATTGAAAACTTTTCATCATAATTATGAAGTATTATTGTAGTTATAATCACGAGTATTACTATTGTCAATATAAATTGTAACACTTGTTACACCTCTTCTTTCTCTACTCCACCACTTCCTTCACCTTTAATTTCTCAATGTAAATCTTTCCATACTTACAAAATATTATCTAATTCGTCTTTGTATCTCCACACTACCTCTTGCATATCAAGGTACGTTTCAAATGTAATGGAATGAGGAGTGAGATTACACAACAAATGTAGATTACCAATTTCCAAAACAGTACAGTAAAACAGATCACATGCTGCTGAAATATTCCATGTTACAGTTTGCAGAATAAACCACTAACCCCCCCCCCCCAAGTGTACCATACGACAATTACATAACCCGTTTAATTAAGTATACCAATCGAGTGGCAAAAGTAGCGTGTCATATCATATCCAACGATCTTTACACTCTACATACTGTATACACTGTATCTCAACCACTAACCCCCTCTCAGCCACCGACACCCCCCTCCTCTCCCTCCCCATTTACCACTGCTCAAGTTTGCTGTAATCTTCTCTCCTCTTGATTATCACAGTGGTTAATAGTGGTGCTCACAGACGTCGTATGTGGGTGTGTTCCTCCGCTACGCCTGTGATTCCCTTGATCTTATTAACTTTTGCATTCATACCTCACTGAGTCTGTCATGGTAACACATCTTCCCCGACTGTTTCTTGATTTATCCTCTGTTCTCTCTGGGCAGATTGTCTCTCTCACCCCAGGTTCTCTCGGGGCTGCACTCCTTTTCTCAGTCTTCCTTCGTCCTCTGTTCTCGGGACAGACTGTCTTGTTCCGTTCAGAATCGCGAATACCCACTGATCCAAGGAGAAGAAAGTGACTGCCTGGAGGACGAAGGAAGTCTTAGTGTGACAGGAACAGAAAGGAGACTCCTCGCTTAAAAGTTGAAGCATGAATGACGCTTAATTTTTCTATTATCTTATTCACTTTACACATCACATTTACCCAAGAAAATGACCAAACAGAATTAGTGGCTAGATTCTATGCCTGATGACAGAACTCTATTACTAATTAATATACTAACCATTCATAATAGTAACGACATGTATACAGCAGTTCTAAAAGTGTATTACCCTCTTATTAAAGTTTATTCATACATCCTGAGTGCATAATAACTATAAGCTATGTGTTGAAGGACGTGTACGAGACTGTGTATATTATATAGTGATTATCAGTGTCAGAAACCATCCCTCCTATTTAGAACTATAAAGAAAATAGACAGGAAAACAATACTAACACGGCAATAATAAAACAACAACAACAACAAGATTAATAAGAACGAAGCAAGAACATCAACAACAACAACTACTACAACAACAACAACAACAACTATAGAGAAAAAGGTAAAGAAGAAACAGCTAGGAGGCCAATAAGCAGTCCCAGCAGCAATCCTAGTCCTAGAAGCAGTCCCAGAAGTAGTCCCAGTCCCAGCATAAGCAGTCCCAGAAGTAGTCCCAGTCCCAGCAAAAGCAGTCCCAGCATAAGCAGTCCCAGCAGAAGCAGTCCCAGCAGAAGCAGTCCCAGCAGAAGCAGTCCCAGCAGAAGTAGTTCCAGCAGAAGCAGTCCCAGCAGAAGCAGTCCCCAGCATCAGCAGTCCCAGCAGAAGTAGTCCCAGCAGAAGCAGTCCCAGCAGAAGTAGTCCCAGCAGAAGTAGTCCCAGCAGAAGCAGTCCCAGCAGAAGCAGTCTCAGCTGAAGTAGTCCCAGCAGAAGTAGTCCCAGCAGAAGTAGTCCCAGCAGAAGCAGTCCCAGCAGAAGTAGTCCCAGCAGAAGTAGTCCCCAGCGAGGAGACTCCAGCGAAGTGACCCCCAAAGCCTTATTATTTATACAGTATAGTGCATCATGTTTAGTGGGTGGGACTGGGCGGTGTTTGTAGTGTTCCTGACTGCCTCCCTTAGCATCGGGTGGGTGGCGGGCCTGGTGCAGCGAAGGAACATCAAGAAGGGGGAAGAGGACGCCGAGTTCCTGATGGGAGGACGATCACTCAACCCGGTAGCTGTGGCCATGTCTACCCTGGTTGGTGCTATGTCCACTAACATGGTCCTCGGTAAGTTGGTTAGTTAGTTAGTTAGTTAGTTAGTTAGCTCTCATACTAATCCTTAATTCCACAACGGCTGATGGCAAAGATGTGGCCAGTATTTTCATGGTTTGGGCACCCCTTTGGACCCAAGACACTCCCCCTTTCCTCTCTGTAACTACATGTGTCCCCTTTTCTTTCCTTCCTTTTCCTTTGGGCTTGCTATCTCTATTCTCTGTCTGTCTCTCCTTTCCTTCATTTTACTTAGTGCTTGCTGTCCTTTCTCTCTGTCTCTTTGTCCCTATTAGGTCATTCGGACCACAAAGTCAACCAGTTTAAAGAGTATTCAAATCTGACTAATGTGTGTTCAAACCTGACTAAAAGGTGAATTCAAATATGACTAAAGTGTGTTCAAATCTGACTAAAATATGTTCAATCTGACTAAAATATGTTCAATCTGACTAAAGTGTGTTTAAATCTGATTAAAAAGTATTCAAACCTGACTAGAGTGTGTTCAAACCTGACTAAAATGTATTAAAAAAAACGTGATTAACTTCAGAAGCAACACAAACGAATTCAGATGTGACTAAAGAATATCCAAACATTTTCCAACGAGCAGGTAACCCGGCCGAGATGTATAGCCACGGGACGCAGCTGTGGCTCAACCTCATTGGACTCAGCCTCGGGTTCATCTACGTCCACAAAGTTGTCCTCAGAGTCCTCTATCCTCTCAAGATTACCAGTGTCTATACGGTGGGTGGTAGTAGTAGTAGTAGTGGTGGTTATGGTGGTAGTTGTAGGTGTGGTGGTGGTGGTGGTGGTGGTGGTGGTGGTAGTGGTAGTAGTGGTGGTTATGGTGGTAGTTGTAGGTGTGGTGGTGGTGGTGGTGGTGGTAGTGGTAGTGGTAGTAAACAGGGGTAGTGGCATTGGTAGTGGTGGTAGTAGTTGTAGTAGGTGTGGTGTTGATGGTAGTGGTGGTAGTAGTTGTAGGTGTGGTGGTGGTGGTGATGGTAGTGGTAGTTGTAGACTTGTAGTATAGTAAACAGGGGTAGTGTTTTTGGTGGTGATGATATAGTGGTAGTAGTAGAGATAGTTGTGGTGGTTGTGGTGGTGGTAGTGGTGGTGGTGGTGGTGGTAGTATAGTAATTCGAGGTAGTGGAATTGATGGTAGTGATAGTGGTAGTAGTATAGAGATGGTTGTGGTTGTGTGGTGGTTGTGGTGGTGGTAGTAGTGGTGTAGTAAGCATTGGTGGTGATGATAGTGGTAGTAGTAAAGATGTAAAGATGGTGACGGTGAGTGTGTTACCTTTAATGCTTTTTGTACCAATTTATTTTTCACGCGTTATTTTGTATTTGTTTGGATGACCCCAAAAACTGTCATGCCTTATCAGATAATTTGTTATCTGCTTCGTTTCTTCCTGTTATCATCAACAAGAGTTATATAACAGATAAAGCAGAATGAGGACTTTTGTAGACGACATAGGGCATAGTATTTGTCAATCTTTTCTGTTATTATCAGCGTTAGATTGTCTGGAGTTCATGATCTCTAAATTCTAGAATCTAGTCAAGTGCCTTATGATTATGTTCCCTCCTTTTTCTTATAATTCATTGTATAAATCATGGAAATACGTTTTTTGTATATTTTGTATATCTCTCTAAATTTCTCCAAAACTCTTTCTCTTCCGTTTCTTCTGCAGTACATAGAGAAGAGGTTCCAGTCCAGGTTTCTCACATCTTTCGCCATCATCACCACTATGATTGGAACCTTCTTCTACATGGGTCTTGTCTCCTACAGTCCTTCCCTGGCCATGCAGACCGTCACGGGCTTCCCTACCTGGGGCTCCATCATTGTTCTTGGACTCATATGTACCATCTACTCCTCCTGGGTGAGTTGGCCTAGTGATTTCACTCGCAGTTCACTCATTCACAGACAATTATTATTACACTCATAATTTATAAAGCTGTTCTGATCAGAGATGTAAACATTAGCCAATTTAGTTTCACAAAGGTATACAGGAAGTTTACCTATTATCGAACATCACACATCTTCAAAATAATTTCTTCATAAATTTCAATAAATAGAATGCATAATGTGTTCCTCAGGGCGGGGTGCGAGCGGTAGTGTACACGGACATACTACAAACCTTTGTTATGTTCTCTGGTATCATCGTCATCATGGTCCTGGCTACGGTGGAGGTCGGGGGGCTGGATGAAGTGTGGAAGATTGCTGATGAACACGGCAGAGTTGAATGGTGGAAGTAAGTGGATCAGGTGGTGGGAATAAGGGGTGGAAGTAAGTGGGTCTGTAGACAACTAAAGGGAATGTTGTATTGAGTTTAAGCTGATGCCCTGTTGGAAGGTAATATTGACAATTCCTGTGTTTGTGTGTACTTGCAGCATCAACCCGGACCCCCTGCAGCGTCACAGTGTGTGGACTGTAACAGTGCAGGGATACTTCACTGCCCTAATCGTCTTCGGTATGGGCCAGCCCCAGGTCCAGCGCATCCTCTCAGTCAACAAATGGAACAAAGCCATCTTGTGAGTTACTGTTTGAGAATATAGGGGTATTAAATTATATATTAAGTGTACAAAATCTGAAACAGATCAAAGTTTTGAACGTGTTTGGCAGTTACTATGAGATTCTTTTATCCTAAAGGAAGATTTTTAGCATAAAAATGGAAAATGCCAAAATCCTACGGTACCTTACTGTACTTTACGAGGTCAGGTAGTCGGACAGAGAGACATATTTTCTTATTGTCTTTTATAATATTGTATTACGGATCATTCATTAATAAGTATTTAAAATGTAACTGTAAAGACTACTTTCCACCTTCTCACTTTTTCCATCACCTTAATTCATCTTCAGTGCCCACTACCTGGACCTGCTGATGCTGTTGGCTCTGTACAGCTGCTGCAACTACATGGGTGTGGCCGTGTTCGCTGTGTACGCTGACTGTGACCCCATGGCCACCGGGGACATCGACAAACCAGACGAGATTCTCCCTTACTACGTCACCGACAAGCTTTCTGGATTCTACGGTCTCCCGGGGCTCTTCATCGCTGCGCTCTATGCTGGTAGTCTCAGGTGTGAACTTACTTGAAGCAGTAATACTAACTTTCGTGAGCCCCAGTGTTTGATGGTGTGTCAGGAGATCGAGTCATTTATTCATAATGCATAATGCAGGTTCGTGTGTTTTTAGAGTTGCATACAGTATATATATTTCTTGAACCACATAGCTTTTTTTTCTTCATACGAGATATAATAGAAACAGGCACTAACTGGGAGGGAGCCCATTTAACACTCAGTCAGGTTATTCATAGCAAGAACAGCTATTTATTGGTATAGTGAAACCAGTACAGCTGGTTGCTATAGAATAGGCCCCTTCACAAGCCCAGGCCCCGTGTAGGCATAATCTGGGTTGGAAGGGTCAATTCCGTGACGTTCATCAGAAGTAAATAAAATTCAAATCTGGCGCTGTACTGATAGTGGAGCCACCTGGTGGTGGTGAGGTGAGGTATTAAGCCCCTCCTCCGCTGAATACCGCTCGTCCACTCTGTCGCGGAACACACGTCTGTCAACATCTACGCTCCTCGCTGCTTCGCTATGGTATTGTGTCGCGTGTTCCTGCTAAGTTTTCTTTTATGTTCTAGTGGCTAGCCTGCTTTGCAGATGTATCATGTGTGTTTTCTAGGAGGGTTTTTAGGTGTTTATGGGGTTTTTTTCTTCGTTAGGACTTAGTTCTTTCCTTAAGCGAAGGGGGCTTTTCAGCCCCTGTTTTCGGAGTTTTTCTCCGTCTGTCCCCTCTTTCACTGTCCCTCCTGCCACTAGTACATTCTTCGTGTGTATTTTATTGGGGTTTTTAGCGAGGTTAGTGGGCGCCACGTGGGACTTCCCCACCCCACGTGGTGACCACATGGGGTCTTTGCAGCCCTTCCTCTTGCCTTCCCCAATTATTATGTGTCCCCTCTCGGTAGGGGGGAGTGAGAATTGTGCCCTGGTTCTCTCTTCCTCTCCCGGGCGGGGTTTTTTTTTTTTTTTTTTTTTTTTTTTTTTTTTTTTATTTTATTTTGGGGTTCTTCCATTATTTTCAGCCTGGAGTGTTTCTTCTCAGGCTATCGGGTCCCCTCCTACCCCTCCTTCTGGTTCATCTGTCCGGGGGGGCCCTTTTTTACCCGCTCCTTGTGGCGGACGATTCTGGTTTTACGGGGTTTTTCCCTGGGCGGCTGCGCGAGTGTGGGGGATCGTGTTCTGGTCCCCAGGTTCAGCGGGCGTGTCCCGCGCTTCTTTCCTTCGGGGAGGATGGGTTTGTGTTCCAGTGTTTGCACGTGTTAACCCATGTTTGTGTATTCTTTTCTCCCCCAGCCTACTCGTGCCCTTTGTGCTGCCTCAGGATGTACCGTGCGGGTCTCGCCTGACGGACACCTGCACTGTTCTCCTCACGCACCCTGCTTCACTCCCTTGGGTTACGACCCTTTGGCGTGTGGTGTGTGCCGCCCCTGGGCTGAGTTGTGTCGGGTTACCTCCCCTTCTGCCCGCTCCAAGCTCCCTGCCCTTGCTTCTCTTCGTATGGCGTGGACGAGGGCTAGGAGAATGGCCCACAAACGAGACGGTTCTTCTTTGGCGTGGGTGGACCCGATTTTGGGAGCGGACCTGGGTTTATTCAGGACCCGTTACCCTTCTTCCTGTCTCTCGGAGTCTCAGGGGCTAGAACCTCCTGAGGCCCGAGAGATTGAGCCTGCTTCCCTAGGCGGTACTACGACTCCTTCTCGGGGCTTATCCCCCCGGGAAGCGAGCGAGTCTGTCGCGCTGGTTCTCCCGACTGCCTCACCGGTACAAGGGCCCAGCAGGGAACCCCCAGCTTCGCCTCCTGCTAGACCTGGCTCCTCAGGCCTCTCTAGAGGATGCAAGCGTTCGGCTAAAAGGTCCCGCCACTCCAGGAAGTCCCGTGCTCGTCGCCGTTCTCCTTCCTCCTCGTCTTCGTCGTCCTCTTCCTCTTCTTCGTCGTCGGGGAGCTCTCCTTCGCCCGCCCGCAATTCCCGCAGGGGTAAGCGGGGGGGGGACAGCCCCTCGTCGAGGAAGATAGTTAAGATCTTCCACACCCTTATTCCTCACGCTTTTCCTGGGGCTTCCGTCGCGCAGCCTCCGGCTGTCGCTACGGAACCCGCTCCTGTTCCCCCGCCTCCCGCTGCTGCTCCCGTCGAGGGCTCGAGTCCTCCCGGGGATGTGGGAGTCCCTTTCGTGCCTCCCTTTTCCCCAGGGCTCGAGTCTCCGTCGGGGGACGTAGCTGAGGAGTTGGTTACCTCCGCACCTCCGTCCCCGTCTCCCCCTCCTTCGGGAGACGGATACCTTCCCTACTCTTGGTCTCTCCTCCCTCCTGCTTGGACCCACTCTTCGGAGGAGGGCAGACTGGTGGCCTGGTCTCCGGACACAGCTCAACCAGACGTGTGGATCCGGAGGGATGACGTCGTGGTGAAGTGGGGGGCGGATGAGAAGGGCGAGGCTATTCCCTTCTACAAGGTCCGTCCTATCTCAGCGCCCTTACCCACTTCAGCTAGGGTGTCCCCTGCGGCGACCCTGGACGCGATGGGTTTCCTGGTGGAGTACAGTCAGCTACACTTGTCCGGGGCTTGGAGGATTGACCGCTCCCACGGTAACACGGCTCTCCTCCTTTCCCCGGACGCGTACTTCCCGGGGGATAAGAGTGAAGGGGACCTGGATATTCCAGCCCTTCTCCTTAAGTCCCTGGACCACCAGAGGAACAACGCGCCCAGGAAGCCCCCTCCTCCGTCTTTCCCCGTCATCCTCCCTCATTCCCGGGCTCCCCCGGGCTTGAGGGAGTGCCTGTGGAAGACGGAGAAGGAGCCCCCGGTCCCCTATCAGCTGAAGGAGCCCGATGGTAAGTTGAGGCAGGCGGAGTCTGCTACCCGTCTGGAGCTGGCCCACACCATCTCCACGGGAGCAGCCGCCTCATTGATTAGGGACTGCCTCAACGCCCTAACCAACTCCTACCACGAGATGTCGGGTGTACAGCTAGCGTGAGTACCTTACTCGTGTATCATGTTTTTAGGGATGCTGGGTAGAGGGTCTCCCTGTTACTCCCGGGTACTTATCCCCGGGTTCGCTCGGTTTTTTCCTTGTTTACCCCTTACAGTGACACCCTCTCTTCCATGGCCACCGTGATGGAGGGCGTGGCGGCAATGGCTACCCACTTCATGCGGGAGGAGGCGAAGGCGTTCGCCGAGGCGAGACTGGCAGCCCGCCAGGCGGCGGCTAAATCTGCGCCGGAGATGGCACAGAGGGGAGTGGTGCGAGCTGCCCCCTTGTCCCCCGCCCTCTTTGACCAACCGGCGACAGACACGATCTTCGCCTCCCTCCCAGCGGTAATCAATTTACCAAAGCCTTCCACCTCCAAGTAAGTACCTCTCGTGTTCGTCTTACCCGAGTTGTCACGGGGGTGAAATGAAAGGATTTTCGGGTCTACTTTGGGTCCTAATCATTCTGTTTGTCCGTAGGCCACGTGCCCCACAGCCAGCCAGACCAGCCTACCAGACCCGGAGGCCCTCCCAGCCCTCCAGGCTACCGAGGCCCTCCTATCCCACTCCCCCGAGAGCACACAACAGACCCTCCCAGAGGGGCCAGCAGCCCTTTCGAGGAAGGGGACAGGGCTCCAAGCCCTACTCGAAGCCCAAGTCCTCCTTCAACCACCCCGCCCAGAAGGACCGCGCCACTTGAGGGTCCCACTCTGGGCTGCCTCACAGGGTGGTCAGCAGCCTGGCCCACCCACGGCTGGGCAGCAAGGATAATTCGCCAGGGCCTGTCATGGCCCTGGATTACTGTTCCGGTGAGTAACTGTCATCCTTACTTTCTGACATATGAATTATGCCTAATCCCGTCCTTGGGCTACCGTTAGGTCAAAATCAGATTTTCCCTTGCGGTCAAAATCTCTGCCTCTCCTGTCATTCTCCCCCCAACCACCCCGGATCCCTCGGGCCCCGGGGGATTAGGATTAACGGTACTCTCACTGACACCTGTCTTCTCCCGTTACAGCCACTACGTCTACCTCCTGCCTCAACCAAAGTGTCACTTTCGGTCGTCCCGCATGTGTTGGAAATGCGGGAAAAAGGGGTAGTGGAGCGGGCGACGGGAAGGGTCTTTCTTTCTCGTTTATTCACGGTCCCCAAAAAGGATCAGGGAAAAACGAGATTGGTGATGGACCTGAGCAGGCTAAACAAATTCGTGAAAACATTACATTTCAGGATGGTTTCGGTTGCTCAGGTCCGCACAGTTCTGAGGAAGGGAGACTGGTTAGCATCCCTGGATCTCAAGGATGCTTACTGGCACGTCCCGATCCACCCCAGGTTTCGCCGCTTTCTGGCCTTCCAGGTGGGGACCGAGACGTTCCAGTTTACCAGGCTCCCTTTCGGTCTTTCTCTAGCTCCGCGAGTCTTCACAAAACTCGTGAGGGTGGTGGCATCCCGTCTGGCAGAGGCGGGTGTCCCCACCCTCATGTACCTGGACGATTGGTTGCTTCACGCCCCTTCCAAGGAGCAGGTAGCAAACAACGTCCGGGTAGCGAGGGGAGTGCTAGAGGAAATGGGGTTTCTGTTGAACATCCCCAAGTCCTCTCTCACCCCCACTCGCAAGCTGTGTTGGCTAGGAATAGAGTGGGACTCTCTTTCGGCCACCCTCTCTCTCGCTCCAGACAACGCCCGCCGGACCCTCCGCCACGTCCGCCGGGCGCATTTTTCCCGTACTTTCTCTCGCCGCCAGTGGGAATCATTGCTCGGGTCCCTAAATTTCGCGGCCCCTGCAATGCCCCTGGGACGACTGAAACACAGGAGGCTGACGCGGGAGGTAAACCTCCACCTGTCCCCCGCACACAGGGACCTTCCCAGGCAAGTGTCCCCCTCTCTCCACCGCCTCCTTCGCCCCTGGCTACGTCCCGGTGCCCTGCGTCAGCGGGTCCCCTGGGTGTTCCCTCCCCCGGGGATTACGGTGGCGACAGACGCATCGGACGTAGGCTGGGGATACCAGTCTTGCCTGGGACATCAACGGTGCGGGGGATGGAAGGAAGGGGAAAGGCTACTGCACATCAACGCCCGGGAGTTGATGGTAGCGAAGGAATGGCTCAACAGACACCCTCAGTTTGCCAGGATAGGCGTCCGCTTCGATATGGACAACGTTGCGGCCGTGCAGTGCCTACAGAAACAGGGCACCGTACGGTCGGAAATTCTCCTGTCCCTGTCAGAACAGATTTTCGCAATAGCGGCCAAGAGGGACATTCACCTCTCGGCCCGCTACGTGCCAGGGCGGGAGAACGATTGGGCGGACGCCCTATCCAGGTTCAGGGGGACGTCAGTCGAGTGGCAACTGCGTCCCCTTGTGTTCGAGTCTCTCTGCCTTCGCTACGGGACACCGGAGGTGGACCTATTCGCCTCCCCATCCACGGCCCTACTCCCTCTGTTCCTGACTTTCTCATCCAGAACAGAGGCGGGAGGCCCGGACGCCTTCACGGAGGACTGGAACAGGTGGGGTCATCTCTACCTCTTCCCACCCCCAGCCACTTCAGTCCTCCTGAAGGCGATCCTCAAGCTGCGCACTTTCAGGGGGAGGGTTCTCCTCATAGCCCCCCGCTGGCCAGCACAGCCGTGGTTCGGAGAGTTGTCCCGGTGGTGCCCGCATCCCCTTCAGTTGGGATCGGCGTGCCTCTCCAGCACCCTGTCTGCACCACTCCAAGCGTCACTGAAACTACACGCTTGGAGTTTCTACGGGGAGTCCTCAGCAAAAGGTTCACTAAGGAGACAGTGGACAAGATGTTGAGGGCTCATCGTCAGTCTTCGGTGCGACAATACGAATCGTGCTGGAAAAGATTCCAGGACTTCTTGCGAAGACACCCCTCCAGGGTCATCTCGGAGGACACAGTCCTGGAATTCCTCACGTGGCTCGCCGATTCCACCAACAGGGCCCCGGCGACGGTGCTTGCGCATCACGCAGCCCTGTCTGATCCCCTCCTCCTGGGTTTTAACATTAAGGTTTCGGAGAGGCCTCTCTCTCTCCTGAGGATGGGGATTCGGGCGGGGACCGCACCTCACCGGGCCCAGGCACCCTCCTGGTCCCTTCATCGTGTCCTTTCCTACCTGACCTTCGAGGGGGTCCCTCTGGAGGTTTGTCACCTCCTCCAGAAAGCTCTCTTCCTGCTCGCCTTAGCTACAGGTTACAGGGCTTCTCAGTTGGCAGCCCTGACCCGTCACACAGCCTTTTCTTCAGTAACCCCTAACCTTACTTCCTTAACCATTTCCCCCTCCCCTGCTTTTCTAGCTAAGAACGAGCAGGCTGACGACAGAATTGGCCCTCTCGCAGTACCCTCGTTCCTGAGGGATGGAAATTTCCACCCCCTCTGCCCAGTCCACGCCTTTGTTGCATACGTGGAGGCGACGAGAGGGGCTTCTCCGGACCACCTCTTCTACAACTCTAGGTCCGGTAACCCTCTCTTCCCTAGGTCAATCGCTCGCCTTCTCTGCCGAGTGATAGAGAACGGGGATCCCGGACACGCCTCGAGGGCTCACAGCGTTAGGGGCGTGGCCGCCTCCCTCGCCTTCCTCAGGACTCACTCGGTGGAGAGGGTCAGGGATTTAGGGGGCTGGGCGTCCACTTCCTCCTTCAGGACGAGGTACCTGTTCCACTCGCTCTCCCCTACCCCCTGTGTGGCTATGGGTACTCCACCTCCTATTCCCCAGGGTCCCCGCGGGAGACACATGGGGGGGAGGGGCCGCCCGAAGAGAAAAGGTCGGGTGATTTAAGTCCCGTCACATCATCCCATACCTCATCCACATCTTGTACAGCTTCATACTCATCCCCATTCTTCACGTGTACATATGGTGAAAGAGAGTCTATAATAAATTACATTGTTACGGAATTCTTGTGTATTCATTTTCCAAACAATTATTAACTACGATGAGTGACAGGAGATATTATTACACAGGATATCTGGATCCTAGTGTCCTCCTTCATCCCCTCGGGATCACATTACCTGAGCGAGGGCCATAGCCCTAACTCAGAAGACTTGAATAAGGGGGGGGGGGGGGAATGGGGGGGGGAGGAAAAGGGGGGGGGGAGTATCCATGGGAACCTCCCCCCTCCTCTCCTAGACCCGAACCCTCGAGTCTACCTATAAAGACTTTATGAGTAACAATTCTGGTCTATAACAGAATGGTCTACGGTTATATGGTATAAGCTACTTCTCCCCCACCACGGCGTTTTCACCTAGCCAGTGTCGGGAGGGGCGTTAGCTGCTGCCTCACCGGGCTCGGTTACCTTTCCTGCCCTCCGCTCTCAACCACTCTTAACTAGCACGTGATTGCCTCCACCTCACCTCCCACCTACCGCATCGCATGCTTAGCAACCAGCTGTACTGGTTTCACTATACCAATAATAGTGCATTTGTCGCGGCTTCTAGCCGCTTAAATTGTATTTATTGGTTTGTGAAACCAGTACAGCTTCTACTGTCCCACCCACCTCCCGATGCGGCAGGCACTCACTTCTTTCTCATTGGAGTGGACGAGCGGTATTCAGCGGAGGAGGGGCTTAATACCTCACCTCACCACCACCAGGTGGCTCCACTATCAGTACAGCGCCAGATTTGAATTTTATTTACTTCTGATGAACGTCACGGAATTGACCCTTCCAACCCAGATTATGCCTACACGGGGCCTGGGCTTGTGAAGGGGCCTATTCTATAGCAACCAGCTGTACTGGTTTCACAAACCAATAAATACAATTTAAGCGGCTAGAAGCCGCGACAAATGCACTAATTTTTGCCACAGCCTCAAGGAATAAATTAGCAGTCACCAGTTCATTGACAGCATCTTCTACTCTCCTTAAGGGGGCGTGGGAGTAGGGGACATGCTTGGGGAGGAACTGGGGGTGTGTGGGAATAGGGGGACAGGCTTTGGGTGGGTAGAAAGCATGTAACCTATTCCCGCACCCCCCTAACCCCCCCCCCCCGCCTCCCAAGCCTGTCCCCCTACTCCCGCACCCCCCCCCGACCACCCACACACCCCTAACCCCCCCCCCCTCCAAGTCTGTCCCCCTACTTCCGCACCCCCCAAAACCCCCCCGACCACCCACACCCCCCTAACCCCCCCCCCAGCCTGTCCCCCTACTTCCGCACCCCCCCCTGACCACCCACACCCCCCTAACCCCCCCCAAGCTTGTCCCCCTATTACCGCACCCCCTTAACCTCTCCACACTTGTCTCTTACAGCTCATATTCATCCCAGATCAACGCGGTGTCTGCAGTGATGTGGGAGGGTTACTTCAAGAACTCCTCCTGGGTGGAAAACATGCCCCAACATCGAAGACCTTACGTCAACATTCTCGTTAGTAAGTGGCCATGAACATCAGTATTGGCTGAGCATAATAATGTTCCATGTAAAATCTTTCACCAAAACGTTTAGCAGGAACAAATATGATACATTTTATGTCTGTATTCTCATCAGTAAGTGAGACTCAGTAGTTATCAAGCACAATATTCAGTATAATAATTCACCCAATGCTGTCAAAAAGATCACAAGAACCTCACTGAGTATGAATAAATCTCTAACATTTTAGCAATCTCACTCTTCCAAACCTCTCTCTCTCTCTCTCTCTCTCTCTCTCTCTCTCTCTCTCTCTCTCTCTCTCTCCTGCGCAGGTGTTGTGACTGGGCTGCTGGGGATATTGGCTGGAATAATTGCGTCCCAGCTCGGGGGGATTTTCCAGGTTGGTCAGATCATCCTCGGCACAATTCACTCGCCACTCTTTGGAGTCTTCGTTCTGGGGATGTGTTGTCCCTTTGCTAACAAGGTCGTAAGTATACTTCTGCTGGTGGTGTTGGTGGGGGTCTCTTATTAGTCTAGTCATGTCTTCACTCCTCTTCACTCTGTTCATCATTGTGACATTAATTGATCCTCTTCCATTCTGTACCTCTTTCTTTCATCTCTCCTCTTCCATTCTGTACCTCTTTCTATCATTTCTCCTCTTCCATTCTGTACCTCTTTCTTTCATCTCTCCTTTTCCATTCTGTACCTCTTTCTTTCATCTCTCCTCTTTCATTCTGTACCTCTTTCTATCATCTCTCCTCTTCCATTCTGTACCTCTTTCTTTCATCTCTCCTTTTCCATTCTGTACCTCTTTCTTTCATCTCTCCTTTTCCATTCTGTACCTCTTTCTTTCATCTCTCCTCTTCCATTTTGTACCTCTTTCTTTCATCTCTCCTCTTCCATTCTGTGCCTCTTTCTTTCATCTCTCCTCTTCCATTCTGTGCCTCTTTCTTTCATCTCTCCTCTTCCATTCTGTACCTCTTTCTATCATCTCTTCTCTTCCTACCTTTCTTTAATCTTCATCTTCATCTCTTTCAAATCTCTCTGTTCCTTTTACTCATCTTCCCTCCATTCTTATGTGATCCCTTCTTTCCTCCTGTCTCCCTCTTGTCTGTTTACCTCTTTCTCCATTTCTTCCATTTATGCCTTTTTCTTTAATCCCTTCCCTGTCCCCCTGTGCAATTTTAGCTCTTGCCGCATCTCATCTTTTTTCTCTCTCATCCTTTTCTGTCTCTCATCCTTTTCTGTATCTCATCCTTTTCTGTCTCTCATCCTTTTCTGTCTCTCATCTTTTCTCTCACTCATCCTTTTCTGTCTCTCATCCTTTTCTCTCTCTCTCTCATCCTTTTCTCTCTCTCTCATCCTTTTCTGTCTCTCATCCTTTTCTCTCTCGCATCCTTTTCTCTCTCTCATCCCTTTCTCTCTCTCATCCTTCTCTGTCTCTCATCTTTTCTCTCTCACATCCTTTCTGTCTTGTTCTCTTCAGGGTGGTATTGTTGGGTTCACCACGTCCCTGCTCTTCAATTTGTGGATAACCCTTGGAGCCACCTTCTATGGCCACGCCCCCACGCTTCTCCCGTTCTCTGATGAGGGATGTAACTCCACCACACTCCAACCCGACTCCACTTTCCTCACCACCTTCCCCACAACACTCCTTCCCACCACCACCACTGAGGAAACACCTGAAGAGTAAGTGGTGTAGAAGAAAAATTTAATAAATGAATATATGAAAACAATGGTAACAATATTAAGAAGGTGAATCCAGAAACAGGTAACGTTTTTAATACAGTTTTATTTCTATTAATACCGTTTTCTCGAATTACTATTTTGTAAACAAAAACACAAGACTCCGCCTGGGTCCAAGAGTCAAGAATAATACTGACTGGAGTGTTCCCAGCTATGGAGAATATTCCCTAGACATGGGGAATAAGGCCCGGGACACACGGGTACTTTATGGTCGCCACTCAAGGACCACACACAGTAGCGGGGACGTGGCTTCCTATAGGTTTCCATTGCTTTGAAGCGAAACCGTATACATGAGTGAGTGCGTCTGTGGCGAGGAGACGCTGATCCCCGCCACGTGTGGAGGCGATTTGTATTTTAGGCCCGGGACACACGGACCACTTAAAATTATGGTCGCTGGGTGGCCTGCAAATTTTCCCACCTCTTTGGCCGCCACCTCTTCCATGCCGCTGCCAGCCGTACAGTCGTACACATGGGCCACACTGCGACGTCCCTCATCAGTTTAACCACAAATCACCGTTATCAGCCAGGCAAGGTGTGTGGCAACCACCAAAGCACCCGTGTGTCCCAAGCCTTAGAAGTATCAATGGGGTAATTATATAAAGATTGTTCAAGAGTAAATGGGGAAACTTATACCAAAAGAAATATCAAGGTGAAAATGTACGACTATCTTCAGCAGGAGTAAACAGGGAATTATTGAGGTAAACAGGGAAATTCTAATGTTAAAGTTGAGGTAAAAAGGAAAATTCTGATGTTGAAATTGAGGTAAAAAGGAAAATTCTGATGTTGAGGTTGGGGAAATTTTGTTTATGAGACCGACCTGGCAACACTGCCTGACTATACTGTAGATGAGAGGCTGCAGATGCTTATTTCTTCTCTCCATCAACATTATTCAGCATTAGTGATGGTAATAGTTAACAAGAGCCACAGAAAAGGAAATTGGAAAATATTTGATTCTATTGTTGTTCTCTGTGATGGTTGTTCTACTAATTTATATCATTATGACATTATTTTGATTTATGACATTTCCATCGTAAATACCGGTAAATATTGAATGAATTACCGTTATTGGGTACGGTTTTTCTACCTTCATTACCCACTTATTTAGACCATTCTAAGACTATTTTCTTCTATGGCATTTTCTCCGCAAATGCCCCATTTACAAGATAGGGCATATTCAAATGGGGCATTTTGAAATTAGCCTGACCTTACCTGACCTGACCTAACCTAACCTAGACCGCATCAGACTACTGGGACCTAACCTGGGCAGACTACCGGGACCTAACCTGGGCAAACTACCGGGAAATAACCGTGGTAAAGTACAGAAAATGACCGGTGCAAAATACTGGGACCTAGCCGGATCTGGCAACACTGCTACAAAACGGTAATTCTTTCAATAAATACCTAAATACCTAACCTAACATGACCTAACTTGACCTGAATAAACCTAACATGACCTAACTTGACCTGAATAAACCTAACCTAACCTAACCTAGGGTCATTTCCCAGTGTGACAGCAGTACATTTTGACCCGATTTGATTTCCCCCCTATGTTAGGTCACCGTAGATTACCCTGGTCCAGGTTAGGTTAAGTAAAGTCAGACTAACTCTAAAAACATATAAATATTAATTATATTATGTGATGTTAATTATTTTACCCCTCAATCCAGCTTCTTGAGGGGGGGAGGGGGTTAGGGTAAGTAAAGTCAGACTAACTCTAAAACATATAAATATTAATTATATTATGTGTTATTTATATATTTTACCCCTCAATCCAGCCTCATGGGGGTGGAGGGGTTAGGTTAGGCTAGGTTAGGTCAGGTCAAGTCAAGTCAAGTCAGATCAACTCTAAAACATATAAATATTAACTATATTGTGTGTTTTTTATATATTTTCCCCTCAATCCAGCCTCTTGAGGGTTAGATTACTATTAAATATATTGTGTTATTTATATATTTTTCCCCTCATTCCAGCCTCTTGGGGGGGGGGTGATTGAACATAAGGCCGTATTCAAGAACGTTGGTGGGGCATACGGTGGCGTGGTACCAGTACGATGGCTCCATAGGAGAACAATAGAGCCGTTGTACCGGTACCACACCATCCTCAACACCACGGATGTTCTTGCATACGACCCATAGTCAAAATGTACTGTTGGTGTTTGGTATATAATTATGCACCATCACTCTGGGAATTGACGCCATAAAGCAAAAAATAAATAAACGCCAACCAAAATAGGAAGGAAGTAGATATATAAGTAGGCTATCTTTCATATCTGTGACTTGTCTTAACTATTACTGTGTTGGAAAGTATATTTTGATCGAGGACAATAATTTTAGACATTTTTAATTATGCTGAAACGATCTGGTAGTTCTTGATGTCATTTAATGAAAGTGTTTCATCAACCTGGTTGAAACTTTCCCCGACTACCCAAGTCTAAAGAAATGTAAATTAGTATTTTCATAAGTGAAAAGGAACCGAAACAACGTTTAGTCTATCTATGTCTACCATACACACACAGTGGTATGTACCTGTATCCGCCCTTCTTTAGAGTTATTTTAATCAGATCCTTAGTTACTCTAGTTTGTAAATTTTCAGAATTGGTGCCAAGTACCAAATCCATCCTACACTGTCTTTATGAGGGAAAAGGGCTACCGGGTACTTCATCATATTTTATAAAATTTGGGTAAAAAATATCCTGTTGCAGTCCCATACCCCAGGGTTCTTGGCAATATTTCAATGGATGCAAAGTGTCCCCATTAATTAAATAGTTACAAAACCCTGGACTTGGCTGGAGTTACAGACCAGACAATCTTGCCAGTATTTGAGACTGTCTGAGGTAGCAAGGTATGGTAATATTTCACTCACACTATGGCACCACTGAGGAAGGGTTGGGCACCTTATCATACATGACCTAACTGAAGTTGTCCAGCCTCAGGCTCCTACATCCCTGAATTGTATAATATAGAACATTAATGCTGCTGTTCTGTGTTGTAGAAGTCGTTCAAAATCAGAAGCAAACCAGTAGCTACTGTACATTATTTTCATTTAATTGGCTTTGTAGTAACTAAGGCTGTTCATTCACTCTTCTCAACTAACCTAACTTTTCCACTTCCCACAGCGACTATGTGTTCCCCCTCTACCTGGTCTCCTACACCTTGTATTATCTCTTCGGTGTGTCCATCACCTTCACCATCGGGGCCATTGTGTCTCTCTTGTACAGTGAGTTAATTCATAGTTTTTTAATCCATAGGCTAAGACTCAAAATGCAATAACCTATACAGGGAGTGTAATGGTCAGGCCTTAAGTATCTTAAAACTGTGTACAATATAGATCATTTTGTTTCATTATTAATTGCATTGATTTACCCATGCAAACATTTATTTCCCTTAAAACATCCTTCTCTCGGACCTTCCCAGAGCCATGGTCACTAGAGGAGTCGGGTGAGGCGTACATCCATCCAACCTTCTATAAGCTTCAGAAGTGGTGGGAAACCAGGAACCAGCATCCAGATCCCACTACCAGCACTAACAACCTCGTACCCATGGAGAAGATGTAAGAAGGATGCATACACCAAGATAGACTAGATTCAAGAAGGTATGTTAATATGTCTGTCAAGAAAAAGGCAGATTTATGATAAAAATTGGTGTTCATACAGATCTGAAAGTTTTTAAAAAAGATATTAAGTTTTTATTAGCAATTTTTGCACTACAGATTCCTACAATCCCTGCTAGGAATCAAACTACCTCTGCTGTAGTAATCTGTTTCCATTCACATCTCATTCCCAAGTTCCCATATTCATTTTCCCTCAGTATTATCAAGGATGACAGACTGTTTTGAAGGTCAGATCTTGATACTGAAGCAAAAAAGGAACAGACTCTTGACATACAACCATTTAATTAAACCAGAGTACTGTACTTACCACCAAACATTTAGGGACTTTTCAATTACCGGTTCATATCACAGTAGTCCATATTTGTTTTGGGTTAGCTCTAATTTGCACATAGTTTTCTAGAGTTTTGTATCTGCATGAATGAGTAACAGACTGTGACATAATATACTCTTCCTCATCATATTTTTACCAGTTAACACCATCATGCATGATTGAAGTGCATACAGCCTCTGGTTATTCATAATTGCATTTTCAAAGAGAAAGGGTTTTGGGCATTCAAGTAAATTGCAACACTGAATGAACAAAGACTGTATTATGTGTTACTAGCCTTACTAGTCTGCACCCTGTAGGCTATAGATAAACTATTCTTTCCTACCTTCATTTTTCTTTGTGTAAACAGTAACAAAAATTTCTTATGTTCCATTCTATTTGTCAGTAGGAACCATTCACATGCAAATATCCTGTGAGACTGAGATGAGGTTGTTTTCTTTCCTTTTTTCATACATTCCATTGTGACACTTTAACCACTATTGTCCTTTCTATCAATGCCTGTTGTGAGTACTATCAAAAACAAAACTTATGTCATGAAAATTGGTGAAAATATAAGATACAGGGCTGCCATACATTACTGTGGTGGAGCTTTCATTAAGTTTCACGAGTTATATCAAATCATTGGACAAGACAGAGACACGACTTTTGTCTCTGATAGTACAATAGCTAAAAAAAGTATTGCACATTTGACACGAGAAATATTCTGACATCTAAGGCGCTGGGTACTGAACAACCTTCACGGGGCATTATGAGCTATAGCAATCACTTACCGAATCATTGGACCCCTCCTGGTCGATAGTTTTTTTATCTGCTGTACATTTACTCATTCCTTTATTTTCCTTTGTTTAGGTCCATATACTTATCTCTATTTATTTGTCCATTATCTTATAAGGATTGTATTTTCTTATTTCAGCTTCATTTCCCTCTTCATGACTAACCCTCTCTTTTCCCTTCCTTTTCTATCTATTCCTCTGCAGAAGGTAATCATAACACATCTGCCTGTAGTAATCCAAGGTTGGGGTGACAGCAGTGGGGTCCTTGGCCTTGTCATCCCACTCACGCATGCGAAGTGAAGATTTGAACTGTGGGTGGGCTTTGAAGCTTTCCATCTCTGCCTGTGTCATTGGGCCCCCTTGGTGCTCCAAAGTCTTCTTACTTGCATCAGAAAGCCCTAATGAAGGAGAGATTAACTCACTATCGACTGTGATATTGAAGGACAAGACGACTCCAACTGTAGCCTACATACGATATCTTCTTTTCTTGATTATGAGAAAATAATGTGATGAAACCATGATACAGTTTCATTATCAGATTAAATCTCTAACTCATAGAAAGAAATATGACTTCAGTATCCATATGACGTACCATATCATTTTTATATTATTCTTCACTCACCTTGGTAGTAATTAGAGTCAGATGCCACTAAAAACCTCTTGGCCTCCACATGACTTCTTACAAAGTGGGTGACATCAGATGGGAATCCCAGATCCTTCAAGTACTCCTCCCCTTAGAAAAAAAAATAAAAAAAAAGGGAACCAAACTATCTCATTTGATGGATTATTTAATTTTATACCTCGTCTCACATGTGTGTCGTTGACATTTTATATTTTGGTGTTTCAATCCTCTGATGGTTTATATATGTTTATTCTTTGTAGAAATGCACATACCATCACCCACCTTATTTAACACAAATCTGAACACACTTACCTAAAACTTCATGTTGAGCCACACCAAGAGTGACGCCTTGGGTGACCATACGTGGTATTTGTTGTCCTTCTCTCTGCCCAGCCAGGTGACCCACATCATGTAATAGTGCCCCTAGTACCACCTGTAGTTGTAGCAGTAGAAGTTGATAAGTGAGATCTAGGGGCCATGTTATGTACCAACACTTTTACTAAGAATTTTTTATTTCTTTGTGTTTTTTTCTTCAAGAATCAAGTACTGAATACAGGGTTTATTTATGTTTTTGTTATTTCATTAATACTCGACTATTGTGTGTGATATGTTATGTAGCTTACTTGGATAAAGTTATTAGCAATATAATGCCACAACACTATATAATATAAATATATTGAAATGTTCTTTGAACTGTTTTGTTAAATCAACACATTACAATAAACGTATCTATCCTTATTATCTATAGCTCTGATGCCTTGCTCATTCCTCCCTATTTCCTTCTCCCTCATGCCACTGGGTCTTCCTGTCCTAGCACAGTCTCCTTTCTTTCTCTTTAATTCAATTCCTAGAGGAAACCAGGCATCAGAGCGATTGATAGATAAAACCCTGAATGGATAAGTAATATGCATTACCACACACAGGAAATAAAAGTAGTGATGACCCAGAACCTCAGATAACTGAGAGCTTCCATAAAGAAAAAAACAAGACACTTTGCCACTTTGGTGTGAGATCTCCCACTTCACCAACAATCCATACATGCAACTTAATCTGCCAGCCTCTCTGCTGCTCACTTGCCTGTACAGGAAAGCCTTCCTCTTCTGCAAGGTGTGCTGCCTGAAGGGCATGCTGGACTTGTGTCACAGCTTCCCCCAAGTAGTCTGCCTCCCCAAAGTCCTCATACAGTCCAAACACCTGGCTCACAGCTGCATCCACCTCATCTGTCCCAAGACTTGTCTCTCTTGTTGCCTCAGTCATCGTTGCTTTAGTGTTGTATAATCAGGAATGGTGTATTGAAGCACTTACAGTACCACAGCCTGACACTTGTTATTTGGTCTTCTGTTGGTATGCTTAGAGTTAGTTTATATTGGAAGGGATAGTTAACAATTCAATAACCCTTAACACTATCTATTATCAGATGATTTTCCTTGTCAGAGGGAAGGATTCTTAGCAAATAAAGATTGTGGTTTTCTTAAAAAAATTTCTTGCTCTATAGCAACATGTACTTACATTTTTATACCTTTTTCTCTCTGGTTCTGTCTACATACTTGTCCCTGCTAACTTGTTTAAGTATCTGCTTTGAGGTGTCTGCAGCCGGGGATGTTTTGCTGGTGAGGTTCTCTGCTCCCTCTGCCTTTATCCTTCTTGAAGGCATCTGCCAAGAATTTTCACTGCATGTACACCTTGTCGAAAGGAATAGCACCTTCCTCAACGAATAGTGAACTGTATTGTATGGATATTTTCTGTGTCTTGAAATCAACTGATGGATTTTCCTTGGGTACTAAATAGGCTCAGATATTGGATAATTGTTTGATGAGAAATTTTTGAACTTGAGAACGACAGGAATGCCTCCCTCTCCCAAGGAAATAATATCATTTGGTGTTAAATCAGAAAAGTACACAAGTGTCAGTCTTTTCCCTAATGGTAAATTGCCTGCAAAGATGTGGACAATACTTTAAGAGTTTTGGTGTCACTTCAGTCCTGGTTCAACTGGTGTAGCTTGCTTTATATAAAACAAATCCTTCTAATCAATAACACACAAGAAATATACAGGATAGAGTAAGAAATGGGGAGGGAGAGCAATAAATTTTATTCACTAGCTGACTCAAAACTCTTGCTATAGTCATTGTGAATATACATACCTACTGGACACACACACACAGATAGTAGGTGGAGGGGTGCAGTGTGTGCAGATGGAGGTAGGTGGGCGAGAAAGAGGTCAAGTGAACGGTGTCACTATCTATTATTGGAAAACTTACTTCAGAGCTAAACTTGTACACACACTCTCTCTCTAGTACTGGGTGAGCAAGAAGGGGGAAATGTGCAATGATGAGGCAGTACCATTTGCTTGCATAATAGTAATAAAACACATCGCATATCTCTCATTTAGTATATATAGTTCATACCTCTGGGAACCTTGTAGAATGTAAGGTGATAGTACAGTTGGGTAGGCTACCTGAATAATAACAGTATTGTTCTGTTATTCTTTCAACATTTATCCAAATTAGTATCAAATTCCCGTTGCGATCTGCTACGATTTATATCTCATTATTGTATTTACTGTATTGTGTTGTTACTAGTATTTTGGAATGTGTGAAGTGAGTGAGAGAGTGGGCGAGCAGGCACAGGCAGGCAGGCAAGCAGGTAGGTAGGTAGGCTGGCTGGCAGACGTCAACAATGTAACTACGTCAAGTGTGCCAGATGCCAGACAGGAGCCAGGCAGGTATTCAACGCCTGGCTCCTTTCGTTTGGCCTGTGTGTGTGTGAGAGAGAGAGAGAGAGAGAGAGAGAGAGAGAGAGAGAGAGAGAGAGAGAGCCAAAATACCTGTGAGTGATGAGGTGATAGGTGGAACGCTGACTATTGTATTGTTGTGTAGCTACCACCTGTACTCTATCAGTCCACTTCAAGCCAAGGTCAGTCTCTCTCTCTCTCTCTCTCTCTCTCTCTCTCTCTCTCTCTCTCTCTCTCTCTCTCTCTCTCTCTCAATTACTTATCTATCAGTCTGCCTGTCGTTCTATTTTTATACATTTTTTGCCATATTTTTTGCATATCCATCATTCGGACTCATTATTTTTCTTCGGAATTGCGGCCTTGTATTGAAAGGGAAGGTGTGCTGGTTGTGTGTATTAGTGTGGAGTAAAAGGGGAAATTTTTTTATGTTGGTAAATCTGGAGCAACTGAATCCTCCAAACAATTCCAAGCAACAGAACACCACCATTATTTTTGCTCTTGTGGTTTTGTTTCCTGGTATAGTTAGGAGGTAAATCTGGAGCAACTGAATCCTCCAAAAATTCCAAGCAACAGAACACCACCATTATTTTTGCTCTTGTGGTTCTGTTTCCTGGTTTAGTTAGGAGGAATAAGTAACCTTCCAATTTACCAACAAGAGAATCTCCCCTTAATCTTCCAACCATTTAAATAGGTTGGTATGTTTAGCTGGGGGCAGGTTACCTTCTCTCAAGGCTGGGTTTATCTTCTCTTTTATCAAATATGTAACAGTGTATCCAGGTTAGGATTTGTGTGTGTGAGAGAGAGAGAGAGAGAGAGAGAGAGAGAGAGAGAGAGAGAGAGAGAGAGAGAGGGACAGTGTATCCAGGTTAGGATTTGTGTGTGTGTGTGAGAGAGAGAGAAAAAAAGAGAGAGAGGGTCTGTATCCAGGTTAGGATTTGTGTGTGTGTGAGAGAGAGAGAGAGAGAGAGGGACAGTGTATCCAGGTTAGGATTTGTGAGAGAGAGAGAGAGAGAGAGAGAGAGAGAGAGAGAGAGAGAGAGAGAGAGAACGAATACCTGAAGTTATCCCTTTACATTTTTTAATCAAGTAACTTTCAGATGGTATATTTTGCTCATCGTATGCTATAATGGTGATACTAACAATTTTAGTGTATATTTTCCAAGGTGGTGCAAAAAAAGTCGTGTACAAAGTCATACGTTCA